>CM037854.1:8498900-8672936 GCA_021234595.1 Delia radicum | reverse complement strand
TTAAATAAATATAAAATTTGTTATTGTTTGTAGAAATTTTTTCACAATAATATTGTCCACAGAGAAAAAAAAAATAAAAATAATATGGAAAAATTTCTACCAATAACGGTTTCAAAATTGTGGGTATTCTTTAGTAAGATAAAACCCCTGGGAATAAAAATGGATTTCACAATCCGTTTTGGGAAGCCAAAAACTTCTTTAAAATACTTGAACCTGTATCGAAATTTTTGCTTTTTTATATTTATTTAACATTTCGTTAGCATAATTTATTATATAAAAATGTGTGAGCGATATTAGTCCTTTTGAGAAAAACAAAATTACAGGCTTTTGGAAGTGTTTCTAAAAAGCGAAATCATTTTAAAATTATGGTGGCAAATTAAAACCATGAACTACATCACATACAGCAAATAAACTTGTTGTAAATCCTTTACAAACAACAAAATTAAATCATAATTCATTAATTTGAATTGTAAGTAGGGTAGAAGGGGGATCATTCGCCACTTATTTTTTAAAGCGCTGTCGTTACTCAACGAACATTTTGTTTTTTGGAACAATTATTTTTTGTCAAAAATTTTACATCTTAAGTTGAATTTGTATGTTTTTCTTTATTGCTTATGTTTCTTTTTTTTTAAAGATTTCCAAAGTAACTCAAATCTGCTAAATTGCCCCAACTTTAGGGTAAATTCCTCAGGTAGATGTTTCACATTCGTCAGCAATAAATATAATTGTTCTGGTGGAAAATTTATATTTTATATTAAATGATCTCAAAATAGATATCAATTGCTGTTATTCAGTATAAAAAAAATTAGTAAAATTTATTTTCTACCAATTTATAGAACGAAAACTATGTCTGATCTGGACATGTAAATAATTAAGATTTTAAGTCTAATAAATTGCTACCAACTTTTGCTGACGAAACTAATCCAAAAAAAGAGGGAATTTTGTGTCAATACACGAAATGTCAAAGTTTTCCCAAATATATAAACTATGAAAAGAATGATTTTAATAACTCTTGAAATACAGCAAAAAGCGGGGGGTTGCATATGTGCACCAGTGGGGAAACCTCAACATTCTTCCCTACTTAAAATTCTTCATCACAGTAATTAATACTATATTGTGAAGTTAAAATATATAAAATTAGTCAAAACACAGTCGCAGAATTCAAAACATTAGTTTTACTATATTTTCTCATTAGTTTCCTGGTCAGATTTGGTATTAATCGGTTTAACCACAGCACCAGTAGAAAGGTTTATTTAGGTTAACAACTAAATATCATTGAACTGGTGGAAACCTCTTGGCGTCCCGAACAAATAGATAATTTGCTTCGTCACGCAAAGAGTGGCGAACTTTTTTTCTAATCAAAAACTCTTTAGTTTTATATCTTAACTTTATTTATATTGCTTTTAGTTTTTCTATTTTTAGCACTTAAATTTGCAAAACAAAATTTCATTTTACCTTCTTAGCAAAGAAACATTTTGATAACTTAATAACTTTTTACTGGGTTACCATAAAGCGATTATAAGTTTTTTTGACAAAAATTCTAACTCTAACAAAAAAAAAAAATGAAAAAGATTTTTCTAATAATTTTCGGTTTGGACTCGAATGGAGAATTCAAATTTTATAGAAATATAGCTCTTTTTGCTCTGTAGGAAAAGAGATGCTAAATCAGCGTTTTTGGCAGCAACTCCAACTCATATGGAAGGAGTTAGCATTTAAAATAATAATAATATTAATAATAACGACACTTTTTATTAATGAAAAACATTTTACAAAGTGATGATATCCCAAAACAAAAACTAATTTATACTTTTCTAACGAACTCTAATAAATATATTTGCATATTAAAAAAAAAAAAACTAGAAATTATAGATTTCCGTATTTTTTTTTTATGAAATAAAAAAGAATATATATATATATATATATATATACATATATATTTAAAAACAACAAATAAATATTTCATATTTGTAGTTTAAACATATCGTCGTAAATATTTATTGTTTATTATTTACTTAACATTTATCTTTGTACTTGTACATATATTGAAATTTATATATACACATATAGCATAGTAAATATCTATATAAATGTTGATTTGATTGTTTAACTTTGTCTCTAAAACCTCCCCCCCCCCCCCTCAAACATTCACTCTATTCACCTATTTGAATTTATTAAAATATTTTTATATTAAAATTCACTTCGGTTAGATTCCTTTGTAGTTGTATAGTCTCTAGTCTAGTATAGTGTATTTATATAAAAAAATAACAACAAAACATTAAGGATATGATAATTAATTATAATTATAATAATATTTCTCAATTACTTAAATTAATTGAAAGTGTATTTGTATTTATACTAGGGATAATAATTATTTAAGAAGATATTGTAAACAAAAATACGAATTCAATAATTGAATATAAAAACCTAAAAAACAAAATCAAATTCAAAAATATATTAAAAACTGAAAACAATTGAATTGAAATAAAAATTAGTTAAAAAATATTTAAACGGAGTTGACTACTTATTGAAGAGGGGGGAACTATAAAAAAAAATGGGAAAATTTACTAAATGCTGCTAATTTACTAAAATCAGCTTTCAATTAAAATATTTGTTGATTTAATTAAAGATTAATTGAATTTGGCCCAATTAAGGAAATTGTAGTATCAATTGAAATATGATGTAACAATTTAATTGATTTTATTTTCAATTAAAGTTTTAATCATATCTATTAAAATTTTTATTGAATATTGTTTTTAATTTCAAACAAATTTTTAGTATATACACTCAAAAAAATAAGTTAGTAGAAAAGTTAGTAAAACGTCTTGTAAATCAGGTATACTATTTTTTAGCAAATATTTTTGCTAAAATCGTGTTTTCAGCTAAAATTTTTGTTATACTTATTCAGCACTTAACTGTTTTATACTAATGCTTTACTAATATACTAATGTTTTACTAATTAATTTTGCTAAAAAAAATTGTGCTGATAAGCAGATGTCGCGGCATGTCAAGATGTAGTAGAGAAGAGGAAAATGATATTAAAAAGTACAACTCTAACAAGACAAGTAAAAAAATCAACCATGAAAAAACATATACAGACATGTAGACAGAGTAAAGAGAAAGACAAAAACACACATCTTAGGTAGATTTGTATGGTTTCTTTTTCTTATTGCAAAAAAAGGGTTGTTTTTTTCGTTTCGTTTGTTTTGTTTATTTTTTCGTTTCGTTTCTAGAATTATCTTCGGCAGTTTCGTCATAGCATCATTAAGACAACCATTGATGTAAGTAGTTGAAAGAAAATTTTTGTTATGTTATATATATTTATTTCTATATATTTTCAGATATTAAATTAATTCATGTCGTCAATGTGGGAAAATTAAAATTGTTATATTTCGTTATTATAGTAAATTATTTTTAAAAGAATCACAAAAATATGTTTTATGATTTTCAGCAAATAAATTAACAAAATTACAATTTTTCTACAAATTTTTTGCGTTTTTTTCAGTCTACTAAAATTCAGCAAAAAATTTATTAATTTTTACCAACGCTTTTTTATTTCTAATCTACTAAGTGTTAGCAAAACTTTTGCTGAATCTACAAATTTTGTTGCTAAAAATCAGCTCGCTGATTTTCAGCAAAAGATTTTGCTGACATTAGCAACTTTTTTGCTAGCATCCTCCTGACTAAAATTTTGCTGACTCAGCAAAATTTTTTGCTGACTTTACAAACTTTTTTTTATGAGGGTACTATTAAAACTTTATATAAAATTTAAAAAAAATCACCATAAATTGGGGAGAGAAAAAAAACTCTACAATTAAAAAAAAAAACCGCTAAAACTAAAAAATCGCGGAAATTAAAAAAAACGTCAAAATACAAAAATAAAAAAATTGCTAAAACTTAAAAAAAAAATCGTCAAAATTTAAAAACCCGTCACTATTAAAAAAACGTAAAAATTTAAAAACGCCACAATTTAAGAAAATTGCCAAAATTTTAAAAAATTATCGAAATTAAAAAAAATTTGCCAAAATTGGAAAATAATTTTCAAAATTAAAAACAAAAAAGAGTATAATGGAAAAAATCTACAAAATTGAAAAATTCGGCATTTTTGTAAAAAATCGCCAAAATTTAAAAAATCTACAAAATTTGATAAAGCCACTAAAACTACAAAAAAAAAATAATTAAAATCTTTTATATCTCAAAAACATTCTTAATTTTTATAATTTTTTAATTTTTGGTGACATTTTAAATTTTTGTGTTATAATTTTATTTCAGCAATTTATTTAAATTTTGGATTTTTTTTTTAATTTTGGCGATTTTTTTAAATTTTTAACAATGTTGTTTTATTTTAAATTTTTTTGTCAAATTAACATTTTTTTTTTTTAATTTTTTAATTGGAAAATAATTTTCAAAATTAAAAACAAAACAGATTATAATGGAAAAAATCTACAAAATTTCGGCATTTTTGTAAAAAATCGCCAAAATTTAAAAAAATCAACAAAATTTGATAAATCCACTAAAACTACAAAAAAAAAAATAATTAAAATCTTTTATATCTCAAAAACATTCTTAATTTTTATAATTTTTTAATTTTTGGTAACATTTTAAATTTTTGTGTTATAATTTTATTTCAGCAATTTATTTCAATTTTGGATTTTTTTTTTAATTTTGGCGATTTTTTTAAATTTTTAACAATGTTGTTTTATTTTAAATTTTTTTGTCAAATTAACATTTTTTTTTTTTAAATTTTTATTTCTTTTTTTTTAGTTTTGGCTTTTTTTTTTGTAAATAGTAGCTTAAATTTTTAAAATTTGTAGATTTTTTAAAATTTTGGCATTTTTTCCTTGTTGTCATTATGGGTTATAAAAATTGGAAATTTTTTGAGAACCAAATTCATTTTCAAATAAACATTTAATACATATTATTAAACTTTTAACTGGAAGTGAGTTTGAAATCAAATTAATTTTTTGATCAATGGTTATGATCTTTAACTTCAAACTCATATGTATAGTAGTTCTCACTTAGTGAGTAAACTAGTTCATATGAATGTTTGTTGTTTGGCATGGGATTGTTACCGCTTTCAAAACGTGTTCTGATGATGGGAACCTAGAAAATTCCCGAAATAGATCTATCAACACATTCCTGAAAGGGTCAAATAATAAATTTGAAAGCAAAAAACTCTATACATTATTTGTTAGGACAATATCCTAATGAAGAAATATAGAGTATGGCCTCGAACTTGAATAATTTTCATTTTCATTGCACAATTCATTTTCATTGCACAATTAACAAACTTGTATCATATTTTTATTTAACAATTTATAACTAATTTTGATGAAATTTGTTAAACCGTTAAACTGGTTTTAAATAAATTTCATATTTAAACAAAATCGCATTTTCTGGATTCACTTTAAAAAATATTAAGATTGGTGTCGAAAAATTATATCATAATTGCAAATTTTTTTTATAACTGGCTAAGGATTAATAAAAATACAAAGAAAATTAACATTTTCAGGACATACATTTTTTTTATTTAAATTAAATGAATGTGCCTTTTGTACCACAACTCCTGAAACCGTTCAACAAATTTTGTATCCAAAACTAAAAATTTGTAGAATATGCTTCTGTAAATTATATTTGATGTGCAAAAATTTTCAGAAAATTTTCAAAAATTCTCTAAACTGCAATACATGTTGTCATGTGAGTTTATGCCATATTCTTTAATAATTCTTTTAAAGTTTTATCTTAAATTTTTGTAAGTTAAACTTGTTATATACAAACTGTTTCATATTGTTAGAAATTAGAATATTTAAGGTTTTATAGTTTTAAGTGACATAATGAAGTTGATTGTTAATGTTGGTCTACCAACTTATATGGCCCGAAGGGCTCGGTTGGTTTTTAAAATTAAAAACTATGCCGTTACAAAAAATATGTTTAAAATTTTGCAATAAAAATTATTACCATGTAAAATATTTTTTCAGATGCATCCTTTTAGAGTTTTAAATGCAAATGTGGACTAGGCTCGTTCCGTAAAGCATACAAAATTAAAAATATCATCAACGCTCAACTATGAAGCCTAGTGATGTGCGATTAATCGATTAATCAGGTATCACGATTTTTCAAAATATTTATTTACATTTCTGATTAATCATATTTTCGAATAATCAAATAATTTCGATTCTGATTAATCGAAATTCATGATTAATTGATTAACCAGGAATTTGAATAACTTAAAATTTGCGAGAGAAATTGTGCCCAAAATAACGGCGTTCGACAATTACTGCAAAAGCTGTCATATTTATTTTAGTGTAAAGACTACGGGTTAATAGCCGTAGGGGTTAATTCCTTCTCCAGTATCTCTTTCGCTTATTAACAATACAATATTTTTTAGTTTTTACATATAAATCTTGCAAAAACAACAAAAAAAAATATATTTGAATTTGAATTTAGTAATCGAACATATTAAGTTGGTTTATATTACGTACGCTAGTACAATAAGAGTACATAAGAGATATAGAATTTCTCTGTTGATTTTATTCGTCACGTGTTGTTTGTTTACAAAATATAGTTAAAATGCGGCAACACTGTTAAAAGAATGAGAAACAAAAAATTACAGAATAAGAACAAACGATGTGAAAATAAAATTGTTTCTATCTCACAACTGCATCGCTCGACGCTATTTAAATGTCAATTTGTACGGAAATAAACGACAAGCGTTTCTGCACTAATTGAAAAAATTTTCTATTTCTACTATTTTGTTTAATTTTTGTTTTTATATACTTTTTTTAATGTCCTGCAGTATGAATGCTAGTAGAAATTTTAAAACAAAATAAGAAAATGCCAATAAAGCATTTATGACTTGAATTCACTCTACAAAATTGTGTTCTGAAGTAGAACCAAATTAATCGTACAGTTTCTTTTGGAATTAATTTTTTTTACCAATATTTTAATTTAAGAGTGAAATATATTTTATATCGCCGACGATGATGGCTAACAAATTCCACTGTTCCTTTTTTTATTGTCATTATTATTATTAATGATTAATTATGCAGAGAACGTATTAAAGAAAAACTTAAGAAATTGCTAAATATGAAAATGTTTTAAAGCCAAAATAAACACCACTTACTTCTTAAACTTTTGGCGCCAAAGCGTACAACAAATAAAAGATTTGAATGAGTTTCATCAAAAAGGTATCAACAAATTTTAAGTACTTTAGATTTTATGCAGCAATCAAAGTTTTCATAATCTCAAAAAGCATTCTTATATAAAATGTTTAATTTTGCGAATTAAAAAGTATTTAATATGATTTCCTGCAAAAAAGTAACCCTTAACCCAACAAAATATAATTAAAACCGCAAAAAATTCGCGTTTTCCAAAATAATCGCGGTTTGCTTTTAGGTCCTAATATATGACAAACAAATTTTTTGAGTGTATTTTTATATTTTTTGGTAGTCTAATATATATTTTAAAATTGTTAAAAATGCAATGAGATCTAAAAATTGATGTAGCTTTTATTAAAGCTAAGCAAAAATTTTAATTTCGAAATTGCTTGAAACTTAAAACCGCCATAATTTTTGCACGGTTAAAGATACATGATTAACGCGAATGGATTAAGCATGCTTAAACAAAACATACATACAAAACTTTTTTCATGTCGTACAGAGAAATTCTTGAAAATATTTTACGTCAAAGTGTCGTAAATTTTTGAAGTTCCCCATATATTTTATAGAATACATTCCGGCTGCAAATGATCACATATTGACATATATGGTAGCATATATGAGCATAAATGAGCATAAATGAATCATATATGAACATATCTGACATATACGAAATCATATATCGGCTAATAACATAAACATTTGGGGTCACATATGGATATGTATGACACCATATATGATAATATAATGCATATATCGTTCCATATATTGCATATATATATTCAAATTAGAGTTCATATAGTATTCCATATATTGAGTTTTGTTATTTCGATGTCAGTTGCCCCTATATATGAAGACCCATATATGGAGGCCCATACATGGAGGCCTAGATTTTATTTTTTAATATAATAATTATTATTCCAAATTAAAATCTTGTATGAACGAATTTTAGAACGAACATTGGCATGAGGTTAGACTTTTACCCGATCAGTTACAATAAATTTGGATTAAACTCTCTTTAACTGTAATTCTTTATTTTGTTGACAAATTGATTAAAAATTGCATTCAAAGACATTTAAATCTTAAGTTTTTAAAATTTTATTAAGCTTCCCGGCTAAAAATGTTCATATATGAAACCATATATTGTCGCATATACAGTTAGGGGCACACAAATAGGGTCACTTTTTGGTCACACAATTTTGCGTAAAAAAGACAAAAACTTTTGTTTTAAAGTTGGTACATTAAAGATACAGAATAATTTCTGTATGTATGTCTATTAGATACAATCACCATTACGTATATCAAATAAAAAATGCAAGAATTATGGAAAATTTCGAAAAATTTGTATACTGACCCTATTTTTTCGTCTTTTAAAAAATGGAGTCAATTGTATACTTTGTAATTTTTTATTCTTAAATTGGAACAACAAAGTTTGGAAAGTTTAATAAAATAACGAGTTGTTTTACTATAATACAAAAATAATATTGCAAATTTCTCCATTAAATTTGTTGTCTTTTTTCACGTTAAATTGTGTTAAGCAAAAGTGACCCTATTTTTTGTCCATAACTGTATGTCTTATGGATGTATTTGTTATTTTTTAACAAAACATATGAGCTCTATTCACAAACTGCCTGGTAAAAATCTGCCTTAAAAACAAATTCAAAATACATGTAAATTGTTCCTCTTTTGAATAGAAGCACTCTTAAAAAAACTTTTAGTGGCACTTGTTTTTTTACTAAACTAAATGTATTATTTATATTTTTTATTTATTAATAACCATATCCTATTATCCTAATCGAGCACTAGCTACTGTAGCGAAAACACATCAGTGCCTCTGGTGGGAATCGAACCAACGACCTCCGCATTGATAAGCCAGCCTACCAGGGCGCACAGAAAAATGTATTATTATTTACACGTTTCTAATAAATTAAAGAAGGTTGCTAGAAAAAAGAAGAACACGCTTAATAAAATCCTAAAAACTTAAAATTGAAATATCTTTAAATGAAATTTGTATTCTTTATTTTCAATCTTCTTAAATTTTTTAGTAACATGTAAATTAAATTATATTGCATTTAGTTTAAAAAAAAGAAAAAAAAAAAAGAAAAAAGAAATTTAGTATTTACGAGTCGCACTAAAAGATACCCAGCAAAAAATTTCCAAAAAGGTAAGCGGGTTTGTAATCAAGCATTTTGGGCAGAACGCATTCCTTACTAGATTACCTACTCGATTCTTTAACAGGGCGTGAGACTAAAATAATTGATTCTTTAGAATTGATTATTTTTTTTATCGAAGAACCATTTACTTTATATTTTTAAGAACTACATACATTGTTTAATAAAGAAATAGTTCCATTGTTAAACTACGAAGTACTTACACAAAAAAAAAAATAAATAGTTCCCTAGAAAAAATAAGAAGTACTTACATTTAAAAAAAAAAAAGAAGTAGTTCCATAAGTAAATTCAACTTTTACTCACACGTGGTTCTCCTAGGTTACTCAAATATAACGATCTAAACTCATACGGAAATAAAATCCTAAAAAGTGAAACATCGAATTGTTATGATAACATGGGTTTGTTATAATTTTGGAGCTATAAACCACGAAAATATAAATTTTTCAAATAAAAAGAACAATTCAAAATTGAAAAACAAAAATATGACTCACGCACAATCACCCTCGAAAATTTTTTTTACACTCACTCACGATAACGTCAGTAATTTCAACTTCCACTCACAATTTTCTGCTCACGTGCGCTTCCCTAATTTATACCTAACCACAGTTTAACAAAATTTAGGCAACATGCAATTTCTGTTTTTAGTATTATTTTCCTGCAAATAAAAATTTGTTTGAAAAAATATATGAGATAAATTCTTTAAAATTGTATAACTACTTTTTTCAAAATTAGGAATTACTTCCAATAACGACCTTTTATTAGGAAAAAGTATATGATTACTTCTTGAGTACAAAAAGTTATACATATAAGTTAATAACATTGTTATTTTCTTTTAAGTAAATAATTACTTTGTTATTGAGTTCATGCTTTCTGGTTTAAATTTAAAGAATTGATTACAACACTACTTGCTTTTTGACTCTATCGTTGGAATGAGTTTGGCATTGCAGTTACTAAATTTGGCAATGAGATATGTAAGCAAGTGTGGGCATTACCTTCTTTTTGGAATGTGTAATTGTTTCCTGGGTAACTCTGTCTGGTATTGTGCTTCTATTCAAACCAGGAACGCTTAACATGAGTGTAATTTACGATCATCTGCAAAAAAAAAATTTATATGAGCATATATGAATATTCATATATGTTCATATATGAGCATATGTATATGCCCATACACCCTCAATTTACGGATCGGAACATATATGGAACCATATAGGGATTCTTATAAGCGCCAATATATGGTTTCACATATGAGCATACACGAACATTTTTACCCGGAATATCACAAAATAACTCATTTTCTGGTCCGCCTAAGGTTTGTTTCTTAAAATAATGCCATAAAAAGAATTCATATGAATTCTACTTATACACAAACACACACTTGTGCCATTTTTTACATACTCTAAGGATATTATGTATATAAATAAGACAGCAATTGTAGTCAAAAACAAATAAAATTTCACTTAAAGAAAGGACGACTAACATTTCATTAAATTCAACTAACATTTGTCATTTGTTTTTACTGTTAAAAAAGACTAACAATTGTATTAAAAATAAACCACATATGTTAGTAAAAAATAAAGAAATATTTATTTTTTTAAATAACAAAAAAAAGTAAAAAATTAATGTAAAATCATAAAACAGTCATTTGATGTGGTTTGTTTTTTAATGTACTGTAAGGTTAGTAAAAAATTAAATATGTTCTGCAAATGACTGACGTTTATATTAAAAGTAAAGAAACTGTATTACAAGTTCCCTGAGTGGACTTTTTCATCGTATTGGCTTATTTTAACGGCAATGTCTTCACATCGAAGGCTGTGTACAACAACAAATTTTATTTTTGCTCTAATAATATTAGATTGTTGAATATTATAAATATATGGACAACATTAAACTACCCCATGAAGAATACTAAAAACGTTTTTAACTTTTAGTCTGTTTTTGATATTTTAAGTATAAAAACCGTCAAAACATGCATTACACCACGCAAGAAAATATAGTTTTGAAAACATTCATGCTACCCTTCACTGTGTACCTCTTTAAATTGTAATTCAAATTAATTTTTTGTTCTCTCCTTCAGTTGTTTTGTTGCATTAAATTTAATTTAATGTTAATTTACCAACTGTAAATTGATTCTAGCATTTAATTTCACTATTAATCGCCACGAAATAAACTTTTTACCCGGATTTCAATATCATATTAAAGCTCTACTCTGATCTGATCATATTGTCAATAAAATGCTACAAAATAACCACAAATTGTTATTTGCCTGATTTTCCGTTATACTTTGAAATTGGACTTTTTTTTATTTCTTTCGATAATTTATGTTACACGTTGCAAAACCGAGGTTGTTTTTTGGTGCAATTATAAAAACATCGTCTAGAAAACATGTACCACCAACAAAATTTTCTTAAAAATTATGCTTTTTGGAAAAATACACTATACTTTATCCAATTTTCCGTTTTAGTCACTGTATTTGAAAAATTTTCTGCTCTACAGAATTCACTTTTTCTTTTTCCACATTTTCTATTTGCAAATGTTTATATTAGTTTGTTTCAAATATTTTAAAATTTTAAATAGAAATATTCAAATTTGATTATTCAAAATTCAAATTATTTGATTAATTACACTGTACAACACAAAAAAAAATTACAAGGTCCGACCGACAAATTTTGATAGAAGAGGCAAAAAAAAAGACACGTGTATCGGCGTTTTGAAAGTTTACATCTGGGTTTCATTTTAGGGGGAGGTAAAGTTTCCCCTAAATGCACATTTTGTATTGTCAATCGGCATAGAAAATCGAGTACAGCTTACGTTTAAAGTATATAGTGTGTTAATGAAACTTATGTAAAATATTACGGAGAACATTTTTGTGGAATATATTAACCCTCTAGCTACATAAGGTAAGGGTCTTTTTTGTCCTTCTTTTAAAAAACAGCAAAAAACACCATTAAAACGGGGATTTAAGGGGTTAAAATGTTCCGCAAAAATATCCGCCGTGAAATTTTACTATAAGTCCCTGAATACACCAAAACGGAAAATTCAACCAGAAAGTCAGCAATAAGCCACAACAAAAGAGAGCTTATTGTTAATTTCGCATTTATTAAGAATTTTATTTTAAAGTACCCCAAAAATTCAGCATGAAAAAAAAAATAGTTCAAATTTCACTATTATTTTACCTCCTATAGCAAATTTGGATAGGAAGTATTCATTAATTACATTTTTTTTTAGCTATATGCAATTCCACTTCATTATCATACATTGTCCAGCATATTGCAGCGATAAGCAAATGAATGCTTTTGCCTTTATAGCGTTCTTCAATGGGTGCGCACGTCTGGTTCTCAAAGTAATCCATATGGGAATTTAAAAAATGAACGCCTAGTTTTTCAAAAGCTCTAAGCATGGTGTCTACGTATATTCGAGCAATAGGAGACCGATTTTTGCATAAGACATTGAATATTACTTCCTTAATGCTTTTCCACGCATTAAGCTCAATTGATTAGAGCATTTCGTCGAAGTCAGCGTTTTGCATTAGCTTTTCTTCTTGACCGACAAAAACACCTGTTTGTATGATACCAATTTTAAGGCTTTTAACAAGAACAACGACTTGAAGAACACATACATACCTTCTTTAATGTTAGCTTCGCTTAATTTTGGAAACATTGTTTTCAGAAAATTCAATGCTGATCCATTTGTATCCAGACATTTAACAAAGTTTTTTACCACGTCAAGTTTGATATGCAATGGGGGTAAGATAGTTTTTTCAGTTGATGAACGATATTGTGCTCTCCTAATGTTCCTAATGTTATAACAAATGCGACAGCAATGCTTCGGCGTCCACAGTTCATCCGAAAAAACTTCTAGCTCAAAATACCTTTTATAGATGTCTTCAACTTTACTATTGGAAAACGTAACTTTATATTCCGATATAGTATGTTTACCGCAGATATAGCAAAACAAATCAAGTTTTTCCAAACAATTGAACATTTTTGCCAAAACAAATCTTACGCGCTAAGTTTAATTGCTTACTTTAATTTTTTGTTATTTTTTAAGTAAAACACTCTAATTACAAAACAAATTATGTCCACAATATATGCACCGCAAATTGACACGTTTTCAGCAGAATAAGAAATATAGCACTTGATTTTTGATTTGATTTGATTTTTGTTTTTTGTTTTTGTTGTAATGTAACGGATCTAATCTGCCAAAGAACAGCTGGCAATCTATATACTTATATATCTATGAATTTATAGGTCGGTGTACAGTGTAATGAAGTGGTATTGCCTAGAGCTAAAAAAAAATGTAATTCATGAATACTTCCTATCCAAATTTGCTATCGAAGGTAAAATAATAAAGATATTACTGATTTTTAGTGAAATTTGCACTATTTTTATTTTCATGCTAAATTGTTGGGGTACTTTAAAATAAAATTCTTAATAATTCTTGTTGTGTCTTATTTCTGACTTTCTGGTTGAATTTTCCGTTTTGGTGTATTCAGGAACTTACAGTAAAATTTCACGGCGAATATTTTTGCGGAACATTTTAAACCCCTTAAATCCCCGTTTTAATGGTGTTTTTTGCTGTTTTTTAAAAGAAGGACAAAAAAGACCCTTACCTTGAGGAGTTAGAGGGTTAACATATTCTACAAAAATGTTTTCCGTAATATTTTACATAAGTTTGCTAAACACACTATATACTTTAAACGTAAGCTTTACACGATTTTTTATGCCGATTGACAATACAAAAAGTGCATTTAGGGGAAACTTTACCTCCCCCTAAAATGAAACCCAGATGTAAACTTTTAAAACGCCGATACACGTGTCTTTTTTTTTTGCCCCTTCTATCAAAATTTGTCGGTCGGACCTTGTAATTTTGGAAAAAATTTGATATTGTTGTATAGTGTTATAGTTCTGGTTAATCCGAATGTTTGCATTAATGATGAATTAATTTGAGTTAATGACGAATTAATTGATTACTCAGGAAATCGATTAATCATAACGTTAGATAAATCGATTAATCGCACATCTCTAATTAAGGCCCATTTCTCTAAAAACTTAAAGTGTCATCTATAAAACTCAACGGTGGACTAAATACCCAATGGGGAATGAGGAGTCAAATGACCTAAAAGTGACTGGTTAAAGAAAGACTTATCACATGACTGGTATAATTTAATACTGAAGTGGGTTAAGCAGTGTCAACTGTCCTAAAATTACCAATCCTGTGACTGGTAAAGGGAGGACATACCACTAAACCAGAATGCTTATTAACAAGAAAAAGCCAGTTGGCCAGAGTTTTACCCATTGGAAGCTGTTAAGTTTTCGTTTGTTTTTTTGCCCATCTTTATGCCCATCTTTGGTTAATCCTGTGGCATGCCACTATGTGGTGTAAAGCAGGACAAATGACCCCCTGCTATGACAAGCCCATGTTGCCATAGGGTAGGGTTTAGTAGAGGACCGGTCTCTGGCACGAAGGGACCGATCGTGTGTCACACGCAGTACCATTCCCCATAGGCTAGTTACACTCCATAACAATTTCTTAAATGAGATTATTTTGCTAAAAAGTTCCCAATCCCTGTTAGGGTACTGTTGGATAACAGATTTAATGAATTTGTGTTTAGGAAAATTACTGAAAAATGATTTAATGAAGAATTCAATAGCAAACGTCATATAATGACAATCGTAATTAATTTTATTATAATTAGTTACTAAAGATTTTTTATTGCCTTTTTACATGAAGAAAAAACATTTTATTACAAAATTTAACGGACACAATGGATATGCTAGACTGCAGCAGTTTCGTCCTCTCCAAGGACCCGTCAGTGGTTATTTCATGTGTCAATTGAACAAAGTATTTTAAAATGTTAAATTGCTGTTTCAATTAAATTAAATTAAATTAAATTAAATTAAATTAAATTAAATTAAATTAAATTAAATTAAATTAAATTAAATTAAATTAAATTAAATTAAATTAAATTAAATTAAATTAAATTAAATTAATTAAATTAAATTAAATTAAATTAAATTAAATTAAATTGTGTGTTTCAAACCCACATTCACACATCAGACTATGACTCGTAGCATGACCTGTTGGCGAGTTGGACCACGAACAAAATATATTTATTATTTTAAAAACCTGAGCACAGTTTTGAAACATTTGACTTTTTTGGGACAAATTTGCCAACAGGCCACAGTTTTAAACGAATTTGAAAAATAGTAGTTCCTCATGGAATCTATCTGGAATAATTAAAAGTAATTAATTTTATACTATATTTACAAAATGCCGAAATACTACACAAATTGCGTCTCATATGATAAGTTGTATAATTGTTATTCGTGGACCGAAATTATCAAAGCATATAAATTCAAATTTATTGAACTTAACCCAATTTACTAAAATACCGTTTAAAAACGTGTGTTTTTTTCGGTCTTTTTTTTCTTTAAGAGAAAAAAAAAACTCAGGATTTTCTTCCTATTTATTAGTGTGTTGCTTTCTTTGGAAAGGTAATAGTTTTAGAGCAGTTATTGCTCGCCACCTGATGTAGAATAGGCCAACTTATTGAAGCATTTTGATTCATAGTCCGGATTCATTACTTTACTTCGGTTGGGTTAAGTGCTATGGGTAAGAATCAAACCAGCGCTCTTCTTAAATTACAAACGTAACAATACCAAGTCATGATCGCTTAGCGATCACCCCCAAGTATGGCCTCGAATATAATGCAGCTAAATTGCAGTTTTATTTCCTATAAGCTTTGTCTGTTATTATGTATCCCCTAAGTCTCCATTTCACAACGTTACCAGACTGACGTATGGGTTTTACGTTCAGTGTTGACAACTTTGCGTTTTAAGTTGAGACATCGTCACAGGGCAAATTTCATTCATTTAACACCATTGTTTTTAAAAATGTTGAGGTATAACATTTTATTTGTAGAATGTAAAAGAATTTATGAGGTAAAATGTGTGCACTAGTTTCACTGTTATCACTCCTTACTATATTGTAAGAAAGTGTAAAAAGTATGATATTTTACTAACTGCTCTCCCTGCAGAGTGTTTTTTTTTTTGTTTTTTTTTAAACGATTCAAGTAAAGTGTTTTCATTATTAATACAATATTTTAATAGGGACGAATTTTAGTCATACCCCTTATAAACACACTTTTTTCAACAGTGTAACTGTTCCTTTAATATTTAGAAGTGCAAATATTAAATTTATTTAAATCCCAACTATCATTTTGAAGAATTCATTTTGTATATTTTCTCATCCTTAGTCCTGAAAATACCAAACTAAATTGTAAACTTTATATAGCAAATACTAGACTATGGTTCATACCATAATGAAAATGAAATTTATTATAGAATTTAATCCATTCTAATCTTGCCTTAACATGTTCCAACATTTTCTTAAATTCTTTAATACCTTTTTAATGCTCCACTTTCAATTTAACACCATTGTTCTTAAACTAACTATGCAGAGAGAAATTTCAAAGAGAAATGTTGAATACCATCATGTAGTTAGAGAATTTAAGACAGAGAAAAAAACGCACTTTTACACAAAACTTTAATGGGGGTTACAACAAACTAGACACATTTCACAGTAAGTGACAAAGCAATTGAAAGTATTAAATAAAAGAATTTGCTTATAAACTATGATCAAAAAGTTTGGAATATTTTTCTCATTTATACACTCACAATAATTTGTCGTTAAAAACAAAGGAATATGTGTGTTAAAACTACTAAACATATAGTTAAAAAGCGGTCTATTCATTTTTCTATTAAATCATATTTTTTTTTTTTTTTTTTAATTTTTTTAACTATTAAAAAAAATTAACTCAAAATCAGTAAAAATTAAAGATTTTATTTTATTTTTACTATTAAAAAAAAATAAAAATTTATAAAACTCCCAAATCCGCAAAAACATACTATTTTATCTATAAAAAATTTACAAAAAATTATCACATTAGCGTTACATTGGATGGAAGCCAATGAAGTTTTTCATCATATTTATGAAGTTTTTCATATTTATGATTAAAAATTTCTTTTGAGTGTAGACAAATTAAAAATTATAAACAATTTTTAAATTTTAAAGATTTGTTTAGATTTTTTTTTTATACGAATAACAGTCTGCCATTCTGAAATCGGCAATCTACAATTTTTTACTAAAAATTCAGTTAGATTTAAGCAAAATATACTGTTATTTGCTACTAAATTTGAGGTAAATAAAACAAAAATTTTTTGATATTACAGTTTGTTTTTCCGTGTTTAGTCTACAAATATTTAGCAACTTTTTTGATAATTTTAGCAGATTTCATTTTTTTTTCTTCAATTTACTAAAATTGAACTCCAATGTGGCTAAAATTTTTAATATTTAACTGCTTTATATGTGGAGTTATTCTTTTATTAATATTAAAAAAAAAGAAAAACGAAATTTAGCAATTTTTCTTCAACGTCTGTTTTAAAGAAATTTTTAGTAGCTTTTTTGTCTATTTTTACATGTTTATTTTATGCTTGTATGATAAAAAGTTACGTCAAAATAATAAGTCAATAATACCCAGTAAAATACGCTGCTTACATGAAAGCAGGTTTGTAAGGGAGTAAGCCAAAAAGAATCCCTTACAAACCTGCTTACATATGCCATGATTTTTATATGGCGAATTCCCACTTGGAAGCATTACTTTTGGGCAAATAAGCGCTTATTTTAGCGCTTATAAAAAGCAGCGATTTCATGGCTTGCAGTAGAAGCATATTTCATGTCTTTATTATTACAATTAAAAGTAATAACATGAATATACCATACATAATTTATTTTACATAAAATTCTACACATTCATTTTTTGTTGTTAAAATTTATATAATATAATCATTTTATTTTTTACCGCTCCACGTCCTAGCTCTTCAGAAACAAGTAAATGACTAATTATTTTTTATTACATACTCGAAAACAGCAAACACAATCGGAAATCACTCGGGACAATTGGTACAGATCCTTTATAATACACGATATGAAACTTTCTGCATTACAACCTGCATCCTTATAAGGGATTAGGAAAAACAGTAAGCTCAAAATTTTGTTTGTTTATTTTTATACGAAAATTATTCGTTTCTTTTGCTGCTTCTCTGTATTATCTAATAGTAAGCACTTACATCAGCGCATTTGTTTTATCCTGCTTCTAAAAACACGAAATTTTTTACTGGGTAATAATAATAATTTCAATTTAACCCTGCAGCACCTCTCCTTATTCAACTTACGCCATTACTATCGTTGGGTGTAATCCACCACTACTTATCTGTCATTCATATCAATGAAATGAACACCAAAATACAGAAAAAAATTTTAATTTTATAAGTTTGGCAATTCATTTATATTAAATAATATTTTGTTAATGTGCATTAGAGCGACTCAAGTTGTATGGAAGCGAAATTCGTGCAAGGTCTACCCCTTGCAAAAAAATATGCCGCCAAAAGTCGTGGATCATTTTTTTTTTCTTTCTTTAGTCATATTTTCATACATACATGATCTAGAAACTAAAATCCGCTATCATATTAGAGTTACCACAAAATTGCATTTATATATATTCCAGAGCACCGTGTAAAATGCATCTAATTTGCAAAAATTTTAAATTATTTACATACAAAGATGATGTACTTGGCAACGACAAAAAAATTGATACCCATATTGCCCTATTTAAAACGAAGAGTTACCACCATATTGCATTTTTGTCAAAACGCGAACAAGCACAAATTTCAAAAAAATCTGAGACCCGTATTTAATTAAATCGACTAAAGATTAAAATATGTTAATTTGGCGTTTTTATTACAAACAACAGAATATCCTTAAAAAAGGACATGGATGATCGTCCTTGGACAAACTGTATATACAGTTGGACGCGCCTTAAAAAAACCTTTCTTATGATACCCATATTGTATATGTTAGTAAGGAAACAGATTCTCAAATTAACAAAACATGCAAAAATATACCCATTTTCAAAATGGTCCAGCTTACGAGAGGTCAAAGCTCTAGCCGAAGTATTTTAAATGTCTTCTTAAAAAAGTCCAAGGTTCATTTTTAGGAGGGTACATAGAGCACTTTTTTTGGTGAGTC
This sequence comes from Delia radicum, assembly GCA_021234595.1. Lineage (NCBI taxonomy): Eukaryota > Metazoa > Arthropoda > Insecta > Diptera > Anthomyiidae > Delia > Delia radicum. Next base: position 8,653,525 of record CM037854.1, on the reverse strand, counting down.
GCTCTAATGTACATATATCTTGAAAAAAAAAAAACACAAATTCAGCCTTATAGCTGGATTCCACCCAGACGATAGTACTGCAGGGTAAAAAAAAGCACACAAACCTTGGAAAAAATTCATCAATATTATTTTTTATTTTTTTACAACAAAACCTCTTCATTACGTGTACAATTTAAACTTTGTTGTTGTAATTAAAAAAAAAAAAAAAATTTTGTGTAAAAGCCCATATTCGAATGTGAAAAATAATAAGAGCAGTAAGCTACGAAAGTTCAAAAAATGCTGGCATTTTTTTTTTGTTTGAAACATAGTTATGGTCGTTGTGTTTCATAGATAGACCTACTTTTGAATCATAATTATTTATTTCATTTTATTTTTTTTTACATACAGAAGCAACACTCAGGAAATTCTTCCTATTTATTAATATGTAGCTTTCTTTATAAGTAGAGATTAAAGATGATGAGCGTCAGACATGGCAACACTGTAATTGTGATATGAAAAATCGCAAAAACATGAGTAATATATGAAACTTTCAGTAGTTTAATATTCCAAACAACTTTTTTGGAGCTGTTTTTTCAATTCTAAGTCACATAAAAGAAGACTTGACCACTTTTATATCCTTAGAAAGCTGACATTTCTTAAGAAATCGTAAATTATGTTGTCAATTTTAAAGGGCATCCGAAGTTTAATTTGAAGTATTCGAAATTTCCAAGCAATTTCGGGATTTTAGTGGATTATACTCAAAAGTGCTGACGTTGTCAATGTTTTCATTTTATCGTTGGACTCCAAAATTAAATACATATTTGCATATTCTTATTTGTACTAAGCCCTTCAAAAAACTGAAACTGAAAAAAAAATACTGATAAACTACATATAAAATTTAAGTGAAATCTGCAAATTACAATTTAGAAAAATTCAAGTCAATGTCCACAAACACTACTCCCTCTTTCCTCCTCCCCATAACCTATTTTCCTGATATCAACACAATGCAATGCAGTAGTAGGGGCATCCCCTGAGTGTTGGTTAAACATAAAAAAAAAAAAAAATTTGGTCGTAACCACATTAATTGAATAATTTATTATTCAGTGGCTTTGATTTAGGATTTGATTTTAGAACAATCAACTAAAATCCCGAAATTACTTAGAAATATCCAATAATCGGGAAACGACTAGGGATGAATTTCAAAATTTCTAAACTATTTACTATTTGATATTCTGCTTTCTATATACGAAGTAAAATTTAGCTATTTGCCAACTGTTATTCCGTTACTACAACTCAAATTCTGTTATTAAGAATTTCAGTCGATTGGTTCAACTCAACATTAGTTTTCATAAAAAAGTTCGGTGTATTTAATTGCATTTTAGTTGCAACAACCAAAATATTTAGAAATATAATGTAAATATCGTTGTATAAACTAAATTTATAAGTTGTTACCAATAAAATACACTTTTCAATTCGCTTGCCACTTGCTGTCTCTGTGTGTTATGATTTAGAAGTTGTTAAGTCTTTTTTTATTTGTCTTAGAATTGCAAAACAGCTGCAAGCAAGTAGTTTTGGAATATCAAAGTACTGAAATTTCTGTATACTTCGCAATTTTTTGCGATTTTTCATAACACAGACGTTTTTAAATCATGGCTTTAAACTTGGGACAATTCTGATACAAAAACAATTCTATCTATTAAATACAATGACTAAACTGGATATCCAGCAAAAAATTCCTATGATTATTCGAACTTTCGTACCATTGGAGTACTCTCCTTATTATTTTTGACATTCGTATATGGGCTATTTAAATTTTGTTGTTGTCTTTTAAATTACAACAACAAAGTTTAAATTGTTACACGAGATGAAGAGCTGTTGTTGTACAATAATTAAAAATAATATTGGTAATTTTTCGCCAGATTTATGTGTTTTTTTATTGAACTTTGTGGCATGAAAGTGTTATTATTTTTTTCACATAACTGTATTTGCTTTATTAAGTTTTTCTAAATTCGTCGTGTCTATCGTTATATCACGGCTCAAAGTTCGACATTTTCAGCAAAAGTAAGAAAAATACCTAATGTATAAACTGCTCTAACTTTTTAAGTAATTATCCAATATTTACAAATCTTAGCTCGTTTCAAAGCTTATATCTTCTTTTTGCAAAAATGCAAAAAACTATATTTTTCGGGAATATTTCAAAACAACATCTTCAATTTTGTTTAAACAATTTGGTGTGATGGATCATATTGTTTTGTTTATTATATTAAAACTTCAGAGTAGCTTCTTCAAAAATATCGAACTTTTAGCAGCTATTCAAAACGTACTGAACCGAATTTTGCACAGCACATATATCATAGGAACGCTTAATATCGATGTATTTATTTTCAGCGATATCCAAAGTCATAAATCGGAGGACCGTATCGCAAATTTTTGGAATGACTCAATAATATTTAAAAAAAAGAATAATGTTTATTTTATTTGTACATATTTGATACATAAACTGCTATTGAAACCTGTTCAGGGGTTTTCGTTATTTAAAAATTCCGTAAACTCTTCAATCATTGGCATTATATCTGATTCCTTACTTCTTTTGTATGCAACAATATGAACAAAAAGAACAATGGTATAAGAAATAACATGTAACATACCAGAACATACCAGTAGCCATAATATGTCATATAAACACACACACACACAGGCTCATGTGTACGTGCATACAGTATGAAAGTATTAAACAAGATACTATCAAAGCTTTTGGATTGTGCCATATAAGTTTACTACTACTAACACATAAATGTGAATGTGGATAAAAATAGACATTCAAAAGAACAACAAACAGCTGATGTTCAAAAACTGGTTAGGTAGTTTAACAATAAACTATTCATGAAACACTAATACATATATGCAATGTGAATAAGGATGATGATGATGATGATGCATATTTTCTTGTTTAGTAAAAATGAATAAGTAACATGTTAACATGGACACGGACACACACACACACATACACACTATAACCACTATTTATATTCACTGTTTATGAAGAGTAAAAGTAAAATATTTATAAATATCACATGGTGGAATAAACGACGCATTATTAAAGTGTTTTCTCTATAAAAATTTCATCAAAAAAAAATCTACTAGAACGTGTATAGAGAATAATATCGATTTTCTGTTAAAGTTAGGTTAGTGGTAAAATAGAATCACAAAAAATAGGCCAATAACAAAACTTGTAGCACAAAACCAACAACTAAGAAAAAAAAAACTATATATAAAATAAAGGATGACGACGTGCAATGAATAAATTCATACATAAATGCATCATTATAAAAAAGAGAAAAAAAACAACAATGATTTTAGCATCGACATCCACCTCTGTTGTTATTCACCCTTTTGCGATATGAATAATACAAACTGTTGTTGCTAATAAAGGATATCATGTTATTTATTTATAAACATGATTTTGTTGTTGCTACTAAAACTTTAACACAAAATAAATTTTAATTTTATATTAAATGTGTAACCGCAAACATTGATATATGCAACAGCTGCTCAATTTATGTATTCATAAACACACGCAGTCATGTTATGAGTGAAGTGCCTATGACACAATAAAGGTTTAATTAATAAGTTACCAAAAGGAAGTGCAAAATAGAGTAAGAAATAGAGAAGCAGATAATCCTTGATTGTCAGGTTATTCTACACTCATTAGTAAAACCCATATAAATAGTTGAAAATTCAGCTACGACAACAAAAAATAGTATTTGAATTTGCCCCAGCATAATTTTCAATGAAGTTGCGAATAATGCAACATTTAGATGACCTAAATTTTAGGTAAAAAAGTTAATAGAAATACAATTATTTAGGTGAAGTTTTGTTAAATGGAAATGAAATTAAGTCAGTTGAAATCAGCACTTGTTTTCTGCTAAATGTTAGTTTATTACAACCAGGTAAACAATTCAGTTAAATCTGCTAAATTTTCTGCTGAAATTACTATCACTTTTAACAATTATTAATTTAAAGAAAACAAATTTATATGACATTAAATTAACACTGTACTAAAATGCATTACAAAATTTGCCCTGTGGCGATGTCTGAACTTAAAACGCAAAAGTTGTCAACACTGAACGTAAAAAACATACCTCAATCTGGTAACGTTGTGAAATAGAGACGGAGGAGATTAGAAAAAAAAAATATAAAATAAAATATTTGTATGTTTGTTAGTATTGTCACTTCTGAGTATTATATACAATATCAGAAAAGCTAATAGGAAATAAAACTGCATTTTAGCTGCATTACATTCGAGGACATACTTGGGTGTGAACGCTAAACTGTCATGACTTGGTACTGTTACGTTTGTAATATAAGAAGAGCGCAGGTTTGATTCTTGGAGCCGCAGATTGTTGAAAAAATTATCATATAGAGATAATCTGACAATTGTATAGACACAAAGCAGAAACTAGTCTGATTTAAAAATTAATAGTGTTTAAAATTTTTATAGAAAAACGTCCTGTGTACACTCATAGAAATAAGCTTTTAAAAATAGCAAAAACAAAGCTACAAAAAATTAGTTAACAACAAGATTATATTACTGTAGTAATATAAGAAAAACAAAAATAAATCTGTTGACCTTACAAATATTTAGTAACATTTGATCTAAATTTTAGTTAATGGCGGAAATCAGCAAAAACATTTACTAAATATTAAAAATCATTAAAAAGTGTGAAATGTTTAAAGTTTTTTTTTAGTTTTTTTTTGTTAATGCAAACAAAAGGTGCCCTTTTAAAAAAATTTTTGTTGATTTTAGCAAAATAAACTGTTATTGACATTCTACTAAATTTAAGGTAAATATAGCAAAAAATTAGTAAATATTGAAGTTTTTGTTTGCTATTTTGGGTCTGTAAACATTTAGTAAGCGTTTTTACTAATTTTAGAGAGTAAAATGCAATTTTCAATTAACTAAAATTCAAATAGAATATAAATAAAATTTTGTAAAGTTAACACATTAAGTTTTGCTGTTCTTATTTTATTAGTATTTACCAAAAAAAAAAAAAATAGAAATGCTTAAAAAACTGAAACACGTATTTACCCAAATCGACTAAAGTTTAATCAATTGTACATTAATATCACAGAAATCTTCGTACAGAAAACTTCAAAATATATATTTAATTTTTTTTTATGTTGTTGTTACTGTAGTAGCCTTAATTAACTGTATATGGCCCTAAGGGCTCGGTTAAATAAAATGAAGAAATAATAAAAAAAAAAAAAAAAAATCGTTTTTTTAAAAAACAATCCTGAAAAAAGCAAATGTCTGGGCATGCATATTGGCATGTTTTATATTCCGTTGGAAGAACCTTAAAAAAACCTTTAATATGATACTAATATTAAACACTTTCGGCCGTATTTATAACGAAAAGTACACACAATGTATATATCGCAGACAACGATCTGCTTACTAGCATACCGATTAGCCTAATTAGAGAGTTAGCTGAGAGTTTATTTCTAATGACTTTTTATCTGTCAATTAATGGTGTGTAAATCCACTCTGAAAATTGTGATGCCATCGTGTTTTTTTTTCATTATTGGCAACTTTTTTTTATATAAAGGGTATTTTTTATAGAGCTATAGAACTTTTAAATGGAATAAAACAAAGATGAATTTTTTATTTGACATGAAATTTACTTTATTCGAAAGATAATCTTCTGGGATTATAATTTAAATATGAATTCTGGCATATGGCCGCCACTTTCTCGGACATAGTCTAAATTTCCAATTTTCGATGAGTTTTTAAAACATTTTTGGCCGTATATTGGCAATATATTAGTGCTCAATCGTTTCGGGCTTATCAGCGTAGACTAGCGAATTCACTTATCCCCACAGAATAAGGAACCATACTAAGATGTGTGTCTTTGTCTTTGGCTTTACTCTGTCTACATGTCTGTATATGTTTGTTTGCAATTTGACCACACTAGATTATCAATCTATTAACATTTATTATAGAAATACATATTAAATTTAAATATTTTTGTCTTTTATTTTATTAATAGACAATTATTTTCATAAGCCGGTGACAACGCAAAATTTAAGTTGTTTTGATCCTCAATTTTGTTTTATGTATGAAAAACAGATACAAAAGTCTTCCATGGTTGATTTTTTTATATGTCTTATTAGAGTTGTACTTTTTAGTATCATTTTCCTCTTCTCTACTACATCTTGACATGCCGCGACATCTACTTCATTCTGCGTATATCTTTCAATCTGGTTGTCGTCCACACTATTAATGTGCTTATCAGCAAAATTTTTTTTACCAACATTAATTAGTAAAACATTAATATATTAGTAAAGCATTAGTATAAAACAGTTAAGTGCTGAATAAGTATAACAAAAATTTTAGCTGAAAACACGATTTTAGCAAAAAAATTTGCTAAAAAATAGTATACCTGATTTACAAGACGTTTTACTAACTTTTGTACTAACTTATTTTTTGAGTGTATATATTAGGAGAAGAATAAAAGAATGTTGTACAGTTTGCTTTGTGTTTGCATAGCTAAATCGATATTTACCATCTATCAATTTTTTCAATATTTCTCAACTTTGATGGAAAATAAAAAAAAACTATAAATTTCTATATTTGCCATATTTTCAAAATAAGTTCTTCGATTAACCATTTACTTAATGCAAAAATTTTCAGCTGCCCGTCCTTGCCCCATTTTTAGCTAGAGGTAAAATTTTGATAAAAGAAATTGTTCCAAAAATGTGTTGCATGCATTTTTGGTCAATTTATTACATATAACCGCGAAAATGTGAGCAATATTTTACAAAAAATTTAAAAATAAATTTAAAAAAAAATATTTATTTTAAATCTGTTCTGAATTAATTTTAAAACATAAAAGCCTTTAAAAAGAAACATAAAAAATCAAAAATTTTAAAAATATTTTATTTTAGTTCCCATAAAATAAATTTTTCCACAAATTTCAACTTTGCTAACCCATAAGTAGGCACATAAATGCCTTATAAATTTGATTATCTCATTTGGTTCAAAAGTTATGGCGCCACTGTGCGCAGTCTTGTTGAAACCTCTACATCATGGTTGTTCAATTGATGAACGAAAAAGTCAGTAGTCATGGCTCTATAGCGGTCACCATTGACTGTAACGTTCCGACCAGCACACGGTGGTCCCAATAACAAATTTAGCGCGAAAAAAGTCGTTTTTTCGAATGGTACAAACTTGAAAAATTTGCTTGTTTTTTTAATGAAAAGTACTCACCGTTCATAACGGTATACTTTTTTTTTGTATATTTGCAAAACTATTACTGCAGTATTGTTTTAAACACAAGTAATTGCTTTATTTTATTTTTAATAAGAGACCAATCGATAATTTTGTGTATTTTGGAAAGGTTGCAAAATAAAGTGAAAAGATTTTCTTTAATATTTGTTGGTTTTATTAACACAATAAAGGTATGAACTTTTTTAATTCGTGATGTGTCGTTGATTTAGCATTCTATCTAGAAAAAAATTTATGAAAATTAAAATGTATTCGTTAGTTGTTTAATTTTATCTGTATTGTAGCTTGTGTTAGACTTTTAAGTGTGCATTTCACCAGCTTTCTTTCCTATTTTTGTGTCGTTTTCTTCTATAATATGTGAATTGTTAAATGTTTAAGAATTCTACTACTGATTTTTGCCTAAACACTTCATATCGAATCTTTAGGTTGTAATGTCTATCACTAAAAGGGAGTTGTTCAATGTTTGGTATGCTGAGAAGGATCAAAAGAAAAAAAAATGATGCTGTTATATTTCACATTTTTATCAAAATTTGTATACAAAATGATGAAAATGATGACTATAAAAATAACTTGCTGGTCGATATACCAAAACCAGGTCACGGAACTACAAATGATGGCAATACCGCCAGAAGATTTTTCCAGCAACCATGTGTAGCTTCACAAATAACTGGAGTAGACGAAAATTTAATTAGAAGACTTGGCGTCATTTTACGAGTTATGTCATCTGGCTATACAATAAATGCTGAATTGTTTCGAGCATATGCTTTCGCAACAGCGGAATTATACGTGGAATTGTATCCGTGGTATTGCATGCCATCTAGTGTCCACAAAATATTGATTCACGGTGCAGACATTATTCAAAATGCTGCCCTGCCCATTGGAATGTTATCCAAGGAAGCTCTTGAATCTCGCAACAAAGACTTTAGATATGTTCGAGAACATCATGCTCGAAAAATGTCACGGGAAAGTAACATGCAAGACCTTTTTAACAATCTGCTATTTTCATCGGATCCATACATTTCTTCTCTTTCAACAAAACCGACGAATCGAAACACAGAACCATTGTGTCATGAGTCAATGGCTTTACTTTCTGATACTTCTGTTTTAAATGTGCAAAACCATTCAGAAGGCGAAACGGATTCAGAAACAAGCACAGATGAATAAATATTTTTATATATCGATGAAATACGCAAAATGTTTATTGTTTTAAATAAAATAAAAAACCACTGAAAATCAAAAATTCTTATCTTTTTATGTATTTTTTGACTATTTGTTATATTTGTTATATTTTTGTGTTTTTATGTGAATATTTATTTATTGGTCGATCATGAATAGCAACCAATCTTCAGTTGCGTTGTCAGAGACATAAAAATATATTACAGGTGACAACTGAGAGTTAGCGATTTCAGTTGCTAAATAGCACATATTTTGCAACCACACATATTTTTTGTCAGCTGGAAATGCAACTAAAGTTGGGTTGCTATCCATAACCGACCCATTAAACTTTTTGACTTAACAAAACACACAAATCAGCACATAGTAATTTTACAGGTCTTATGTCAGTTAATTTTATATGGAAAGTTCCACACCCACTCAATCGAATCCGCCCATTTTTGGCGTGATATCGTGCAATACTAACCCAATTGTTCGTACAAATTTTTATGCTTCTACGTACTTTTAAAAAGAGTTATGACTTTTTTCGTGCTAAATTGGTCATTGGGACCACTGTGCAGCATCGTTATTAAAGAAGTACGAACCAATGATTCCACCAGCCTATAAAGCACTCCAAACAGCCAGTTTGCATATTATCATATGCATATTATCATTTAGAGTAAACGAGGTGCGAAAACGTTCCATAGTTTATCGAATTAATTGCTCTGATGGACGGTTATGTTGACCATAAAATGGACGTAGTGCGCTATACGTATTTCGAACAGAACCATGATTTTCAAAATAAATTTGCACAATTTGGAAGCGTTGTTCAGGCATCAGTCTATTCATGTTGAAATGCCAAACCAAACTATATATAAATCTCTTGACAGCTGACAAAATGGCCGCTAGTTAAAAAAGTGTTGCCAGCTTAAAGTTCTATACCAGTATAAAAAACACCATTTATTTTTAATGTTTATTTACAAAATCACTTTGACACAAAACAGCTGTTTTAAAGATTTGGTTAGCGTTTTGTGGTTCGTTAATATGAATTTAGCAGAGGGGATAACAAGTGCATTGTAAATAACGCGCATGTGAAATCCGTGCTAATTTTTGGTTATAAATACGGCATTTTGTCTTTAGTTAAAGTCCAAATTTCTTTGAAAACCTAAAAAATAACTTTTTAAAAACGGATCAGCTCACTGGATCTTAACGCTAGACCTGAAATATTTTGGAAATCATCATAAAATGTACAACGGCACATTTTGAGGGGTGGACAGACACCGTTTTTTCCCCCTTCCATACAACGTGAGTCGGTTTAACATAAAGCATTGTCAAAAAAGTTATATATTTGCTGATTTTTGAAGATCTTTAAAAAATATAAAATAAATGTTTTTAAAAAATCGGCCATGACGAATAGGTCTGGAATTTAGTCCCTAAATTTTCGAAATTTTATATTTTACAAGTATGAGATGTAGCCGAATTTGCAAAATAAAAGACCACTGCACAGTGCTTCCTATAGCACTTCGTTGGAGCAAATCTTATTGTACCTAAAGCATAAAAAGTGAACCTTATGGACTAGCTCCTGTCCAAACTTATGCTTTAAATTTACTTACCAATTACTCTACCCTCGATTTCGAGTATGTTGGTTCAACCATGATGCATGTTTACAAGCTATTGAAGCTTTAGAAACCACATTAAATGCAATTCTCACTTAAAATAAAAGGAGCTGAAAAATAATATAATATTAATATAAAAATTTATTTCATGTTAAATAGGAAAAAAACAATATAAAAAATAATAATAGCACAACAACATTGCACCACATTATTATGACATGAAAATAAAACCACCAGAAGCAGAAGCAGTAGCAGCGGCAGCAACAGAAGAAGCACCAGCTGCATTTTACATTAAGCAAAGGCCACAGCTGTCTACTTTTACTGACACAATTGCTAACACGAAACACAACTCACGAAAGCTGTTGTTATTATAATTTTTATACATGTTGCTGTTGTAATTGTAGTTGCCAGTACTATTATTGTGGTAAAACTACAACGACCTTGGCTGTTAATGTGGCACTACGTGGCATTTTTTATGATTAGTTGCAGTTTATTCTTTTTGTATATTTTCCATTAGTTCTTGCTGTTGGGTTGGTTGCTTGCTTGTTTGTTTGTAGTTGTTGCTGCCAGTACTCATGTTGTAGTTATTGTTGTTGCTGTTCTTTTAATGTGCTCAAAGGTTAAAAATTAAGGTTTTATCATAAAAACCATAATAAAACACAGAAAAAATGAGGACATAAAAAAAAATAAATAAATACTTAACCCATTTCTACCAAGCATAGATTCCGTCGAATTTTTGGATAAAACCTGGTAATAAGATATGTTGTTTTCCCAATATGCATTTTCAGTAAATTATTTAGTCGAATCGAGGCATCTAGTGGTTGTATAATTAATTGAAATTGAAACTTTGAGACTTTATAGGCAATTAAAGGGTTAATATTTTTTAAAAATTTATTTTTTATGTATTAACAAGCCAAATATCTATAATGTTGTCGAAACTCAGAAGTTGCAGATGAACTCATAAAAAGCCTAGACTACGCAAAAAAGTCGGATTGGTCTCAGAAAACCCACCCTTCTCATTAAAACCACAAATGGATCCAAATCTTATCGCTTGTCATATAATATGCGCACTCAGCATACTCAGGCAAACCTTTTAACATTTCCGTTTTGTACAAAATTTTCTTATTATTTTCTTAAAAAAGTAAAATTTTGTTCAATAGACACTAATTTTAAATTTCGCAAAATTTAAAATTAGTTTAAAATTAATTAATTATATTAATTTCAGTAAAAAAGAATTTAAATTATTTTTAAAGTAGAAATAGTAAAAGTAATTTTGTATACGCTGCCAATATTACACAGCAAAAAATAGTGCTTACAATGAAGCAGTTCTGGAACGCATTACTTGATTACCGAGGGCTTCCAAAGAAAATCCAGAAGACAAGACCTTTGTTCGCGGTGTCCCACTTGGTATGTATTTTTTAAGCAGATTTCAAGTGGTCTAAGAAGCAATAAATTATGCCTTCGTATGCAATAAAAAGCGCTTTTTTTTGTGTTGAAAACATTAATGCTTCATTGTATACATTCTTTACTGTTTCATTGTATGAATTCATTCACTGCTTCGAATAAGGCTTTTAGGAAAGCACAATAGATTGACTTCAATAATTGCTGTATTGTATGCAAGGCGGTTAAGCGCTATTTTGTAGTTACTATATACCAAATCAATGTTACACAGAAAAAACTAAAAAACGGGTTTCAATAAAAAAATTTATTGAATCAATTAATATTTTAATTGATTTTGCTCCTATCACGGCAATGATACTATCAATTAAACCTTTTATTAAAATTAAGAAGGAAAAAAAAAGTTATAAACAACTTCTACAAAAAAAAAAAATATGATACTCACAAAAAAAGTGTGTGATCTATACGTTGGTATGTGTGTTTTTTGCAATGCTGAGTCTGTTTGTGTGTGTGCTTGTTTTGTTTGTTAACTTCAAATGTATTTGGTATTTAATACTGAAAATTTTCTATTTATGCATACAGTGTATGAAAAAATAATATGATAATTGTGTCTAAAATAAAATATGTATTTATACATTTAAAAGTCAATTAAAATATTAATTGATTCAATTAAATATTTGTTTAGAAACAAATTAAATTCAAATCTTTAATTAGATATTTTAGGATGATATTTTTTTCTGTGTATAGATCATAGTAACGATTACTACCCATTTGCTCACATTCATAAATGAAACATAACTGACTCATATATATGAGCATGTTTAAAAATCTCTGAAAATTTGTTCAGCACTCATAAGTGACTCAAAAGTGAATTATAAAAGACTTTAAAATACTCAGAATATTCGTAAACTTACAAAAATGTTCATATTTAGGTGTCCTTTAAGAGTCACAAAAAGTGCGCTCAGAAAGGGGCTTCATCGGCAAAGAAAAACAAATTCATATAGCTATGATTTTAGAGGATTTTCAAGCTCTTTTATGAGTATTTTCGAACTCCAATTACACTAGGATATATTTGTTTATAAAATCAATTAGTTTAAAATTGTGTAAAAAAGAAATTTATCGTTTACAAAACTCCAAAACTCTTTGTTATTCACTTTTCACATTTATGACAAATCACTCTTTATATTTCGCTTTTTTGAAACGGCACAATAAAATTAGACAAAACGTGAGCATTCAAGTCGAAACTATTTTAAATAGTGATAGGAAAATTAATAATAAGTGCAACAACACAAAAAATGTCCATTTTCGGGAGCAGGTCACAATAGGAAGCATTCCCTTAGTACAAAAGAATTTGAAACTTTTTGTTGAAAATGTCTTTGTAGTACACATTTTTTACTAGACTTAGTTTAGCGGAGTCTAAATTCGGAAAAAAATTTTATCATTTGAGTTTTTGATATATCGAGGTTTTTATATATGTCACATTAGAGTGGTTTTATAAAATCGATCTTCGATTTTTATAGGTGCTCAGGTCTAGGATTGTGTCATTTAGTGTAAAAATGCTATTGTGAAAGTTTTAGCTCAACCGGACTATGCCTTCCTGACCCCATTCAGCCCTAAAGTTTAGAAAATACAAGGCAAAAAAGTCACTTTTTTTTAGTTTTTGTAAAAATTTGTAAATGTCGTAAAAGGTTTTACTCAAGAGGGTAAATTAATCGAAATGAAGATATAATTATGTTTTCAAAAAGGTATAAAAACACAAAATCGGTTAAAAACTAGCCCAGTAATAAATAATGCCTCAGACCACTAAGGTGGCAATTATTACTTGACCGAGAAATTCGAGCACACAATTTAAAAATTTTTTTAAATTGATTACTCAAACACATTTTTTTCCTTAAAAGACTCAAATTTGTGAGATGTAGAAGAAGTTTTTTTTTTTGATAGCCTAATGTGATGTCAAAAACGGACAAAATTTTTGGGGTGTTTTTCAAATCTCCAATTTCAAATTTTAAAAAAATTTCTTCAACAAAATCGCAAAAATTGAGATTTGTACCCCAGTGACTTGTTTAAAACATGTTAGAGATCGAAAATAAAAAATTTTAAAAATATCCCCTGGCACACTTGGGTAGGGCAACGATTTAATTTTGCATATTTCGAGGAAATTGTGTTTTTTGGTAATTTTTGCCTTATTTGTTGTCATAAAATAATTAAAATCGAAAATTAGCTACTTTTGTACCGTTTGTTGTTTTTGTTTATCATCATGACTTAAGGTTGAAAATAAAAAATTTTGGACATCATTAACCCATGTGGACCAGAGGTCCCAAGAGACCCCACACTTGAATATTTCAATTTAAAAAAAAACGTTGAAGATTTTTTAACTACTTTTGAATTTTAATAAACGTGATGTAAAATATAATAACACAATATTTGAGGATTCTGTGCCAAAAGTTTTGGACATATTAAACAACGTTAACCCTTGCCGAGCCGCATTAAGATCAAAGAAGTTATTGCGAGAATTTATATATATTTGAACAAAGAGTATTTAAATTCAAAAACTAAAAAAAAGTGACTTTTTCGCCTTGTATTCCGTTTTCTAAACTTTAGGGCTGAATGGGGTCAGGAAGGCATAGTCCGATTGAGCTAAAACTTTTACAATAGCATTTTTACACTAAATGACACAATCATAGACCTAAGCACCTTCAAATTTCAAAAAAAAAAATTTGCCAATATATACACTAAAACCACTCTAATGTCACTTACTCCATTTATTGTCCATAAACTTTTTTTTTTCTAAATGTTTCAGAATATTTTCAACGGATTTGTGATTTTAATGCAAAAATAAGTTCAGTGGTATGTTTAGTTTATGTATAGTGAAAAACAAACAACACCCACATGATTCATTGCTTACATAACTATCGATTTCATATTTTCTAATAACATATTTATTAATTTATTTTTACAAATTTTAAAAGTTAGTTTTTCGAGCCAAAGTTATTTTAAATTTTTTTAAAAATTTTATAAAAAAAAAAACTTCCGGATGACCACTTATTTTGTAATTCCTATGTAACAAATTTTTCATTAATTGGGATTAAACACTTATTCCTTCACTATGAGTAACAAATCAAGTAACTAATTATTCTCTTTTTATTTGTAAGAGAGATGGTAATGAACACCCACTAACTTTGGGACATCTCGAACAAAAGTAATTAAGCGGGTAAATAGCCTGTGCACAAGTTCTATAAAACGAGTTCGTTTGACGATATCGTTTTGACGTTCACGTGAAAAAAAATGTTGTTAACGTTTTTTAGATATCGTTTGTTTGACTTCTCATTTGCTTTGTATAAACGTTTTCGTCAAAACGATTTGCAAACGCAGGATAGCTATCGTCTTGCATATTTTCTTTTCCAAAAGACAACAATTATTTTTATTCTGCTTTATTTTGAACACTTTGCAATTAAAATAACAATTTCTTATTAAAAGCTGTTTTTCAGCACTACACTCAAAAAAGTATGTCATACTTAGCATATAAAAGTTGATAATATAGTACTCAGTAGTTGATGTAGTTTGATGAAATTAAGGCAGTTATTTAATTAAACAATTTAAGAAAAATACGGTATTTTCGTAACAGTTATTTCAAGCCAGGCACGTAGCTAGGCGGGGGCCTTGGGGGCTAGAGCCCCCCCCCCCACGAAATGATTTGACAAATTTAAAAACTTAATACAATTCGTTAGAAAGTAACAATGTTATTGATAAATTTAATATGAAAATATTTATTTTTGACTTGGATCAAATAGAAAATAGTTTTATATCATTCGAATCTTAAAATTTCGTTAGAAAACATCGCCTGCAAATGGGCGGCTATCATTGTTAGAGTTGATTTTCGACAAAAAGCAATAAATAAAATCATTTCATAAGAGATTTCGAAGTCTTTGACTTAAAATATAATCAAAAAATTGTTTGAGACTATGCAACCAAAAATTAAATATCACTACACAGAAAAAACTAAAATTGAGTTTTAACTAAAAAAATTTGTTGATTCAGAAAAGTTAAACTGAATTCGGTCGTGTTGATGCAATTGTAGTAACAACTAAAATAATTTGTATCTATTTAATTAATATTATTTTCAATTACATATAGTTTTATTCACATCTTTTAAAAATTTAATTGAATATTGTTTACTATTGGGAAAAATTACAAAATTTAAAAAAATCCCCAAAATTATAAAAAAATCGCCAAAATTTAAAAAAATCGAGACCATTTGAAAAAAATCGCAAAATTTGAAAAAAAATTGCCAAAATTTAAAAAACTATCCTCAAAATTGCAGAAATTTAAAAAACTCCCAAAATAAACGCCAAAATTCGAAAACAATTTAAAAAAAAATCACCAAAATTATAGAAACGCGTATTTTCAACTTTTTTTTCTAATTTTGGCGACTTTTTAAAATTTTTGCATTTGTTTCAATGTTGTTATTATACGTTATAAAAACTGAAATTTTTTTTTATACCAAATTCATTTTCAATTAAACAGTTAATTGAAAGTAAGTTTGAAATTGAACAACAGTTTAATTGAAATTTTTTTGACAATGATTTTTTCTGTCTATTTTGACATAATCTTTTAAAATGGAGAAACCACTAATACTCAAAATTAAGTTTACTTGTGCCGTAAAAGTCGTTACTTTACTTACAGTGCAATCTTTTAATTTAAATTTCGTTTGCTACGCACGCATCTGGTAACAAAGGTTTCAGTATTTTTTTTACGATATATATTACGATATCTCATAAATTTTTTTAAATTTTTTAAACAAATTTAAGCCTCAAACATTGATCGATATGCATAATGTGTTAACGTTGTTCAATGTGACTCAAATTTTCTCAATTTTTTTTTAGACTAAATGTAAACAAATTTCTATCGGCGCTCCTTGAAACGCGACATTTTAAAATCAAGCACCTAAACCAGTCTTTGTGCTATAACAATTTTAAAAATTTTTGCTGCTTTATCACCTATCCGAATTTCATTAATTTTAAAGGGAACCTTTAAAGGGAAAATTTAAAGGAAAAGCTTCCTTGTAAGTGTCAGACAATTTATATAGGATATTTGAATTTTAATTTGTTTTTTGGACGGTTATAAATCTTTAATTTCCCGAGTTAAAACTTTTGCATAAAATAATACATTATTTTATATACACTTATAAGGTTTTGTCTGACTGTGCATTTAACCGGACATAATTATATAAATTCATATATAAAATTATTTTCGTATAAAAAAATTAATATGATGTCATATATATTTGCGTATAATTGTATATTGCATTTAGAATACGCTAAAACTAATCCAATTAATAATTACGTTATATTTATATACCTAGACATTACAAAATAATACAAAACACAATTTTATTTTAAATGAAATTATATATTACCCAATGCAGAGTCACACTAGAAAATTTGTCAATCATATTTTGGATATAAATATGTATTACAACAATACAATAGTACAATTAATTGTATCATTTTGTGTATAATTGTATACACAAAATTTACCCCAATTTTTGTCTTTTGAATTGATTTCTTTCTGGTTCTTAACCCTAAAAAAAGAATTTGTTTTATTTGTAACATTATGAGTACTGAATTTAGTCTAAGATTTTTTTTCAATCTAAAACTCTAAATTTAGTTTCAACGTTTTTTCCGTGTTTGTTATTCAATTGTGTAAGTTAATCAATTCCACAAAATCTTCATTTTCATTATATTATTTTTTATTTTTGAATATAATAAAATATCCAAATGCTATGGAATTTGTTACAAATTTAGCTAAAGTCTAAAAGGATTAATAGATATTTCGGATTTTTATGACGTTTTAAAATCAAAAACCGGATACAACTATAGCTTATTTTGTATATATCAGTATCAGTTCAGATATAAATTTATACCGCTATATAAAATCGTATTAAATTGTATCGGGTCATTATTTGGGTGTTATTTAATTATAATGCCCATTTCTCGGATAAAACTGTATTAAGACTCATATTAAAGCATCATATTAATTTTAATCGGGTTATTAGAAGTTGAAACTTTTTTACTTTTTTTTTACATTTATAAAGTTTTAGCTAGCCTAGACGTATATTAGCACATAAAATTATAAAGTAACGCAATTTTATTTTTTCGCGGTTTTCAAAAAGTTTTCCGCATAATCCTTTTTTTATTTAATTAAGCCAAAAATTAATATTTAGCTAAAAATTTAACGTAATTAGACAATAACGATGCATATCCAACTTAAAGTACACAAACGTTTTCAAATTTGACGTGTTTCGCGGATTGTCATCAAACAGATTAAAGCGTTGTTTCGCGATATAGACATCAAAATTCGCAAAATAATGAACACAATAAGTAAAAAATGAAAAAATGCATTTTAAGGAAATGCACTTTATGCGGAAGGTTTTTGTTGCAAAATGACCTGAGAAAGCGATTTCTACTATTAATACATGATTGCCCATTACGTGTAGGTAAAAATTTAGCAACAAAAAAAAAAAAAGCTGTTACTCTAGTGTGCCAAAAAAAAATATATAATCAAAATAAAAAATCGAAAAGCCCCCCCCCCCCCCCCCGAAACAAATTCCTAGCTACGTGCCTGTTTCAAGCAGTTGTTTTTAGTACTACTACAATAGTATTTTTTATTTAAAAAATTGGAAAATTTCTTACAGTTTTTAAAAATTCTTGTTAAGTTTATATATGTTACTACACCGAAAAAATTTCTAAGGTTACTGACAACTAAATTTTCAACTGAGTCTCAGGTTAAATACCCCTTACAGAGCTTCAGTTAAATGATTTAATTCAATATAACTTATTTTGTTAATAACTCATTTTTGTTGATCTGTTGTGTTGTCGAAGTGCGAAAATAGTTCTGCTTAAGGTCATCGGTTGTTAAAACCTTCGCTTTGTCATATTTATAACAATATTTTCTCCAATATATTTCTATCAACTTTGTGGATCACCATCAGGGATTTATGTGATAAATACTAACACATTTTAATTTAATTATTAACAAAAAACAATAAAAACATTTTAAAAGTGTTATATTTGCTTTAAAGCAAATTATTAATTTGTATGAGTTACAAGTTCACCTCACACAGTGTAATTGTCAACTAAGTTTTGTTTTAGTCGTTTCTGTTTGTCAACCGTATATCTGCAGATCTTAGCGACGTTATCCGTGTCTCTTCTATAATTAACAGCTTTGTCCTTGGAAACATTCATTATATGAAGCATTTCAAACATAAATATTTTCCTAAGTTTATGCTCCTATTGTAAAATTATTGTAGAATTGAAGTTTGATTTATGATTGTTTATTATACAATGGGCAGCGAGTGCTCGTTTGGTCTGTTGATGGCTTTTAAATCCGATCGAAGTGAAGATAGTCCAGATTTTAATTTAGTCTTGGTTGTACAAACATAAACCCTATTGCATGTTCCCTTTTCATTTCTGTCACAACTAATCTCATATATAAGGTTATATTTATCACATTTATCTAGTCTAGTTTTAGTTTTGCTAAATAATTTTCCAATTATATTTTCTGTTTTAAATGCTAACATTTATTTATTGCTATTGCAAATGTTGGTATTCTCTATTCTTTTAAACAACGCAGGTAAATAAGTTGTTGAAATGTATATTTTCGTTGATTTTGGCTTCCTGACATTCCTGTTTTTAAAATTAACATGTTTGATTAGATCTCGAATAGATTTCTTGGGAAATTCACAATGTATCCTCTATAATAATTATGTTCTCCTGCACTCACTGCCCATTGTTCAATAAACACTCATAAACCAAACTTTGATTCTACAAGAATTTTGCAAGAGGAAAATAATTATAGCAAAAGATTTATGCATGAAATGCTTTATATAATAAATGTTCCCAAGGACAAAGCTCTTAATTATAGAAGAGACACGGATAACGTCGCTAAGATCTACAGACATACCGTTGACAAACACAAACGACAACAAAAGTTCATTGACAATTACACAGTGTGAGGAGAAGTTGAAACTCAAACAAATTACTAACTTATTTTATTATAAAAATGTCATTTAACGAAGCTTTCAGTTAAACTAAATGGAAATTTTAAATTAATAGCTAATAACCAATTCCATCGTTAAATAAAGTATTTTGGTTTGGTTTCCAAAATATAAAATTTATTTTAAAAATTTTGATTTATTAATGTTTTTTTTTTGTACTTTTATTATTGTTCAAATATGGGCAAAATTTCAGTTTATGGGGGACACCCCTGGAAAAAAAAAAAAAATGCCACGCCCCCTTAAATGACCCCAGGAGTGCGAAAATCATAATGAATAAGGGGGCTCACGCCCCTTATGGGCGTGGCAGTCGAAAAACGACCCGGCCCACCTACGTAGACAATATGGGTATCAAATGAAAGCTAATGTCTTCACGATTCCAAAAATAGCCGTAGTTGCCAGATCGGGCGATTTTTGTAGCCGATATGGCCATTTTTGTTAAATAGGGGCGGGGGTGAAAAACGACCCATGCCACCTACTTAGGCAATATTGGTATCAAATGAAAGGAAATGTCTTCACGATTCCAAAAATACCCGTTGTTGCCAGATCGTCCAGAATTTGAGGAAGATATGTTAATTTTTATAAAATGGGGGAAGGACTTTTTTTTGTTTATTTCTTTTTAGCTCGGCCAACATTCTGAAGGGGATGGCATATTCAGATTTTTTCTCTAGGGGTGTCCCCCATAAACTGAAATTCAGCCCAAATATGTGTCTTCCACATGAATTTGTTTAATTTAGTTTTAAATTTTTTTCACTCAGAAAAATAATTGATAGGAATTCGGTTAAAACCATTTAAATTTATTTGATATGACGTTATTTTATTTGAAACTACCCTTAATCTACTAATAAAGCAAAAATACTGTACTGGAAATTAAAAAGAGGGATAAGGAACTATAAATTATATTTACTAATTATTGGCATTTCCAATCAACTTTTCAAATAAAATTCGGTTAGTAATTATGTACGGCAGAAGCAACCATTTATTTTGTGATAATACTATAGAATTTGTACCATCTATACACTTTTTAAAAAGTTATCGATAATCTTAAGTGGTTACTGCAAATACGGTATTCACAATAAAATATGCCCCTAAATTAGATGTTCAGTAGTACCAACCGAGATGTGGGTTGCATTGTTTACTAACTAATGATTGATATTTACAAACGAATTTTAGACAATGTCTATAAGTATCTATGGTGTAGAATGTAGAGAGGGTAGAGAGGCTGCCTTACACTCTGAACTTCCGAGTTCCAATCTCGGAAGACAAACTCCAAAAGTTTTTAAGTAAAATAAAATATTCAAATGTTCAAACAATAAATAAGGCAAAGAAAATTAAAAGTGATTGTGTTGCAATCAGTAGGACAGGGGACTATTAATCTGAAAGCCACGGTTCAATACAAGAAAAACCAAAATGTTTTTTTAATTGCAATAAAATAAATTTTTGTGGAACATAATAAACTTTATGTGGAATGTAATATTGGTTTAGGCAACAGAATATTAGCTTACACGACTAAAAATATAATTTATCATTTCACAATCCACAAATATGCTGTTTTTTTCTTCATAAACTTTATTTTGCATGAATTTCCGATTTTTTCCCCTCATTTTTCACCTTTTTTGCTCAATAACTGGTTTAAAATTATAATTGAAAATGTTCTAAATTTTGTAAGAATAGCTGCAATATGAATCGGAATTTTTATTTTCATGCAAAATAAAGTTTACAAAGAAAAAAAAACGGCATATTTGTGGACTTGTAATCCAGTTATTGAGCAAAAAAGATGAAAAAATCGGGAAAAAAAGGGCATTCCTGCTATTTTAAAGACACCGGATGCACTTTTTTCGGGAAAGATTGTTCCGCATTATTTTCTCCTATTCAATATCTACAAATTTGCTTCAGACACAAAAGAGATATTCCGTGCGGTATACCGAGATATAGCCGTATTAAAACATAGAAAAAGTGCAACGAATCCGCCTTGAGCCAAAAAAAATCGTAGGGCCATTAAATTACACTGTTCAAGTTTTTAAGACGAAATTTCTGGTACTAACGGGAAAACCATATGGTTGTGTTTAGATGAGCCCCCTGACTACTACTCCACCGATGAAAGTGCCAATTTGGCTCATGGGGAAAAATTTATGGGGTTTTTTTTTTAATTTCGGTCAATTCGTCAATTTTTGACCATCTTCAGCCCATTTAAGACGCTTTTCCTGTATTCAAAATTTCTTGTGTTATCATTATACGGCTCACAATTACTATTTCCACCATTAGAACGCACATTTCAACTGAGAAAATCAAAATTTTTAGCCTATTTTCATGATTTTTGCGCATTTTTCATCGATTTTCCCGATTTTTTTGCTGTTTTTATGCGCTTTTTGTAGTTCTTACGCAAACTTATCGACATAATTCTTTCTGTTTTTCCTTTTTACAATATATTATGCAATATTATTGCCATTTCAAGCAACTCAACATACTTTTTAATACACACAGAGAAAAATTTAGCTGTTTGCCAACTGAAATTCGGTTACTACGACTCAAATACGGTTATTACGAGTTTCAGACGGTTGGCACAACTTAGCATTAGTTATCACAACGAAGTTCGGTTATTTCAACTGAATTTTAGTTGTAACACCCAAAATATTCAGCAATCGAATGTAAATATCGTTATACTAACTGAATTTATAAGTTGTTACCATTAACGTACACTTTTCAATTCGGTTGGCACTTTATTTTTCTGTGTGTACAAAAACCATCCTTTTTTACGCTTTTTCGGATGATTTTCGCATTTTTTATTGATTTAAATAAATTTATTGTGGTTGAATACATTTTTGCGGTATAAAAATTAATGGAAATGCGTGTTTCTCCGTATTAATGTAATTCATTTTAAATTGGCAATTGAAATAGAGAAATAAGCAATGGAATATCATTCGTTATCCTCCAATTCCATTAACAAATTGCAGATCTGCCAAAAGTGAATCTAATTATTTTCCACTATACCAGTGTTCCAACTGTGCTGATACCTGGTGGAAACGTTCCCCGTGCTCGTCTGATTCAGACTGCAACTGACGCTCGAAGTGGTGATGCATGAAATGCACTTTCAACGACATTTGAACACCGATGTTTTCGAAAGATTGCAGCATATCATCAACAATGGCACGCCAATTGTCCACTCGATGAATGCCGAGAACTTTTTCGATCACTGCTTCCAGGATATCCCAAGCGATGAGTTCCGCCTCTTGAAGGACCACAGATAATTGCAACCACTTTCAAATCAGCGCATATTTTCCAACAATGTTCATGGTATTTCACAGAATCCAAGAATAGTTTCATGGAATCATACGTTTCCTTTGTTTTCACGGCAAGCGCAATTGGCACAGAGTTTTTTGTATTATCGAAATACAGCAGCACAGCCTTGAGACTGCTCTTCGATCCATCGATGAACAACCGCCATTGGTCCGCATTGTACGTGTAATTCATGGCCGACATCAAACCATTGATAACATTACAGAACGTAAATGAATTGTTTTCGTTGCGAGTAAAAAACGGTACAGCATTAAGATGTTGAGCAAGAATTATGGTTTTATTTTGTGACAACTTTAGTTGTCTTGACATTATGTTCAAGCGCTGTTGTGTAACTTCAATGTGTTTGCATGGTGGCGTAATATTTGATGGCTGATACAAAGAAAAATTCGTTTCTGGCTATAAAAAAAGATGGTGGGATGTATTCTTCGGTTGGACTCGGTTTTCTCGGGATTGGCACTGGCGGAGAATGGGGAAGAGTGGTTTGAGCTGACGGAACACTTTGGTAAATATATTCCATCGCCTTTCTTCTGTTCATACCCACAACATTATTTTTACATACGTAGCACATGTTTTTTCGTGGTCGACTGGCTCTGACTAAATCATCGGTATTCCATATGGCATGCTTTCCCGTCGACCTGTTCGCCAATCATACAAACGTGCTACACACGATGAACAAGCCATTTTAGGCACCCAGTCAATATTACGAATCACTGGAATATTGAAGTACTGCTCGTACAATGTTACAATTTCATCAGTATTTTTTTTCTTAGACGACATAATGGTCCACTTTCCGCACATGTAACAGTAATGATTGCATTTTTTCAGGCATTCATCCATTTTTTACCGTAAAAATTAATCACTTCAAATTGGAAACTTTATTTGTACTTTTATTACTTTTTCGTCACTTTAAAAAAAATCGTACTTTACGCGTTCGGAAACACTTGTTGAATGACAAAAATCGATCAATGAACACCTATAAAAAATAAAAAAATGATGGCTATATACCTGATTCGTGTGCGTTTGTGTAAAAAAAATTTGTGTAAAAAAATCATGCAGGTAGCCAACGGAAAAAACCCAAATAATTAAAAAAGTACACTTTCCTTTTTTCCTTTTAATTGTCCACGCACATTACCGAAAAATCGTAAAAGAAGATGGTTTTTGTGTTAAAAAGTGTGTCGAGTTGCTTGAAACGGCAATAATATTGCATAATATATTGTAAAAAGGAAAAACGGTAAGAATTATGTCGATAAGTTTGTGCAAGAACAACAAAAATCGCATAAAAACAGTGAAAAAATGGGGAAAATCGATAAAAAATGCGCAAAAATCATGAAAATAGGCTAAAAATTTTGATTTTCTCAGTTGAAATGTGCGTGCTAATGGTGGAAATAGTAATTGTGAGCCGTATAAAGATAACACAAGCCGTATAAAGATAACAAAGGAAAAGCGACTTAAATGGGCTGAAAATGGTCAAAAATTGACGAATTGACCGAAATTCAAAAAAAACCCCATACATTTTTCCCAATGAGCCAAATTGGCACTTTCAGCGGTGGAGCAGTAGTCAGGGGGCTGATGCAAACACAACCATATGGTTTTCACGTTAGTACCATATTACAACTTGAACAGTGTTTTTACTGTAGCCAACTTGACAAAACGAATGATGCAGAAGTTCTTATTTTTGGTTCTAATTTCTCGTGAAATTCTCACAATTGAGTACCAAAATCATGTGTTATACTGTATTATCGTCATTGCAGCGATGTTAGAAACGATACGATAGTGATGAGTATAAAGAAAGATATCGGAAAACGATATCGGCCAATCGAATCATTTAGACAATCATTGTGTTCAAAATTAGGGAATCCCTTTGTGCGCTACTTACACGTTTAATAACTTGGTAATGTTTTTTTTTTGCTGGGTAGGTCTATTTAAATGTAGGTATTTCAAAGCCAGGTTCCGCAAAGAGATAAAATATGCTCGGTAGTGTAATTTATTAAGGTACTGAACACTTTTATAACTTTGTCTTAACATTCTATTCCGTTATGAATTTTTAATTATTCGTTTATATTAAAATTTTTTACTCAATATTAGTAAAAAATAAGGCACTCTTAATTTCACTTTTGTTGAAACTTGGGCTGTAAATGCCAGTTTTTAATAAATCTTCTTAAATTGTGGGAAAACTTCGAATATATGCTTTAAATTAATTTCATAAATATTTTATTTTGAAAAATATTATAACAACACAATACGATTACACGTGTAATTTAAAATTCATAACAAAAAATTAGTTATAATTTGTTTTCATTTTATTCTCGTAATTTATTTATGAAACATGTTTGAAAATAGTTTTTGTTAGTGGGATGACTTTTTTTTTCATCACAAACTGCTTTTTACTATAAAAATATAAACTTTTTTTTGCACAAATTAATTTTATTTTAGGGGGAAAACTTAATTGAAATCTAAAAAGTTCTCAATTAGAGAATAAACCAAAATTATAGTTGGTGTGAAAAATGTTCTGTATTTTTATTTTTATTTTTTCATTTTTCTTTTTTCTAATACGAGTACACCAACCAACATATTGCATGTTGCCAGCAATAATTTGAAACTTTTGAAAACCAAATATGTAGATAGAAGTTAAGCGAGATTTACTTAGTTTAATATGGAGTTGGTAACGAAAGGTTTTTATTGATTGGAAAAATATAATGAAACATTATAAATAAGATTAGTGTAAGAGAACACTCAAAAAAAAAAAATAGCTTAGTTGAAACGTTAGCAGAACGTATAGTAATATATCAAGTATACTATTTTTCAGCAAAATGTTTTGCTCTTATTGTGTTTTCTGCTAAACTTTTAGGTTTACTAATTCGGCACTTATTTGAAATGTTTTACTAAAACAATTGTGGTGATAAACACATTAATAGTGTAGACGAAAATCAGGTTGAAAGCAGACTTGGGCGACGTCAATTACATTTCAAAATTGTTCTTTTGTGAAATTTTTCTGTATCATTAATAATTTCAGACCTACGCTCACACTTGTGGGCTTAAACGTTTTCTTGGGACATTTTCAATTTTGTCAATACCAGACATGGGGCATAATTCCAATGTCTGTGTATTTAATTACAGGTCAATTACTTTTTTATGTTCAATTACATGTAATTGGGTGTAATTTAGTAATTGCCCTGTAATTAAATACCCAGATGTTGTTAGTAATCCCCATGTTTGGTATTAAAGATTTTACAAATTTTCCAAGTAAGCGATTAAGCTCACAAGTGTGAGTGTAGGTCTGATATTATTAATGATATAAAAAAATTTCATAAGTGAACGATTTTGAAATGTAATTGACGTCGTCCAAGTCTAGTTGAAAGATATACGCAGAATGAAGTAATTGTCACAGCATGTCAAGATGTAGAAGAGACGAGAAAAAGTACAACTCTTACAAGTCATGTAAAAAAATCCACCACAGAAGATTTTTATATCTGTTGTTCATACAATGTTCATACGCGGATTTCAAAAACTAAAATTTTGTGTCGTCACCGGCTGGTCACAGTTATTGTCTATTAATTAATTTAAAGACAAAGTAAAATATTTAAATTTAGTAAAGATTAAATGTGTATTTTTAAACTAAATGTTTATAGTGAATTTGAGTGATATTCATATAGTGTGTTTAATCAAATATACATTCAAGTAGCCAGACTAAAGCGAAAAAAAGGACACACATCTTAGGGAATTTTTATGTTTCCCTTTTCTTATTGGGTTGTGTATGTTATATTTTGTTGTTTTTATGTTTCGTTTCTATAATAACAGCATTTGCCTTCCTTTAAAAGCTGCCATTATTTAGACAACCACTGATGTAAGTAGTTGAAAGATAATTGTTTATATTATATATAATTATTTCTATGTATTGTCAGATTTTAAATTAATTCATGTCGTCAATATGTGATTATGAACATTTAAATGTTTTGTAACGCATTAAAAACTAGTTTTCAAAGAATCACAAAAAATTTAGATATTCTGCAAACAATAAAATAATACCGTAGAAACAAACCTGTAAAAATGGCAGAAAAAGCTACTACAAATTAGTTAAAAATGGTCTTGCAGAAAAAACTGCTAAGTTTAGCATAATTTTTTGCTAAATATTTACAAAATAAGAACAGCAAAAATAAATCTGTTAACTCTGCAAAAATTTTAGTTATATTCGATTTAAATTTTAGTTAATTGAAAATAGCATTTCACTCTGTAAAATTAGCAAAAACCTTTACTAAATATCTGTAGACTCAGAATAGCAAACAAAATCTAAAATATTAACAAAATTTTTGTTCGAGATGTCTCGCGTGGCGGCACTGTGTTCGAGCACCTAAATGTCATGAACTCCTCGCTTTTACTTAGTGCTTCTTCTTATCATACAAAATGGTGACAAATCATGCCAGAGCAAATCATGAAGAGCAGGAAGAAAGTTTTTTTTATAATTGGTAATTTTTGTAAAAATTACTTTTTTTATAAAGGGTACTTTTATATAAAACTTACTTTATTTTAAAATGGTACTGTAAAATGTACTTTTTTATTGAATGTACTTATTTTATAAGCAGTGAAAAGACGAGCTGACCTAAAGAGCCAATGATGTTCTTGTTAAAGTACCCCATATCAGTGATGTTTGAATTTTATTCTCATAAAGCAGTCAATTTAATTTTATCGTCCGCACTTGAATTAATATTTATATATAAAAAAATAATCCCTGGTAAAAATCGACATATATATGGATTCATAAATGAATACACATTCTTCATATATGTCCACATGCATGCATACATGACTCATATGTGTTCGAAAATCATTCTTTTATGTTCATATGAGTAATTATAAATGAACGTCTGTGTGCATTAACGAAAATTGAGGTAATATATACACATGTCTATACATTTCTATACATGATCATATGTGTACATTAATGGAAACATATTTCTGAAAGGCGCGGTAGAGAAGAATGAGTGTATTTTCAAAAAATCATAACTACATTGCAAATTTTCAATTTTCGGAATCAGACTGCGCAGTTTCTGGTATTGAACCTTCGTCAGTGACCCTGTTTTTTTTGAATAATGTAATATTTGTTATGTTTTTATTTGTTCGATTGCGTCTATATGGTATAGATAAACTGAGCGCTTTAGCCCACTGATCTATCGTCAGGTCGAGTTTTGTTGTTATTAAAACTAGTTTTATTCAATACACGGTGTTTTTGTTCTTGCATACATAGTCTCAAAAGTACAACTCCAACTCCAACAACAGAACAGTTCTATTTTTAGAAACTTACCTCATTCTAATGTCCACTGTTTTCCCATATGTTGTAAGTGATGCCATATCTATGATATATTCTTTGTATACTCGATAGATGGCGCTTACGTAGTTAGGGAAGAATTGCCAGAGAGCAAAGTTTGATTTTTGTTTGAGTTTGAATTTTAACGTTCTTTTTCAGCAATTGTCTGAAAAAGACGTTAAAATTCAAACCCAAACGAAAATATATTTATATTTAGAAAATATTTATATATATTATCACATATTACGAACACATATAAATCATATATGGTGATAAATGTATGACCTCGAATAACTTCTTATATGAGCATGAATGAGTTCATACATGTTCATAACAGGGCAATTGACAACAAATTATAAAAATTACAAAATATATTAAAAAAATAAACACACCAATGTGCAAAAAAAGAAAATTGAATTATTTCAAAAAAAATTTACAAAAATACAAACAAAAAAAACCAGATTTACAAAAAAAAAAATCACAAAAGTTGAAAAATAATTGGCAGTATATAAGAAAATCGATTAAATTTATAAAAATTGCCAAAATAAAAAACTTATTCTAGTTAGGAAAGTTTTAAATTTTAATTGGGAGATTTTTTTAATTTTAGCGTTTTTTATAATTACGGCGATTGTTTGCACTTTTGGCGGTTGTGTAAAATTTGGCAATATTTCCACTTCTAGAAATTTTTTTAGAATTAAAAAAAATTTGTTTTTACAGTAGAAACTCGATTCTTGCACGTAATGAAAACTGGACTCGGTGCAAGTTTCGAGGTTGTCGCAAGTACCGAGTATTAATTTCCCGTACAAAATAAAAGTCATATACATCTGTTTAGAATCTAGGTTTAATATTTCAATTCAAAACACTTAAGTTCAACGCATTTGTATAACAGTAGATACATATTTTATGTGGAATTAAAGAAATTTAAATTTTTTTTTTGTTTTGTACAAAGTCGCTTGTTCAGTACTACACTGCTTCCTAGTCTCTGGAGCATCATAATATCGTCTAATGAAGCATTGTTTTTCTCCGCCCATTCTAAGCTGAACGCTGATATATATACATAATACAAAAATGTTGCAAGTATCGAGTTCAAAATTTTCGGATGTCGCAAGTACTGAGTGCGTAATGAAAAATATTCCTATGTAGCAAGAATCGAGGTGTGCTAGTATCAAGTATGTGCAAGAATCGAGTTACTACTGTAATTTAATATATTTTTCAATTTCGGAAATTTTTTAAATTTTGTCATTAAAAAAAAATCGCTAAAGTTGAAAAAAAACATCTAATATTTTAGCGTTTTTTTTTTTTGCTATTAATTTTTTTAAATTTATGCAATTTATTTAATACTATAGAGCAATTCCATATGAAAGCGATCACCTTTTGGACGACCCGTCTCCGATTTTAAAATAAATAGTCTCAATCGATTGCCCAACAAAAAATAATGTACCTACATATTTTTTTTTTTTTTATAGTGACTGGTTTAGTGGTGGTGTGCACCACTGTCATGTGACAAAATTGAAGAATTCTTCATAAGGGACCTCATTGAAAGTTGTTTTAATGAAAAACTTCGATTCTTATTGTGGATTATTTTTATTTGGTATTTTAATTTTTTTTACATCAAGTCGAGAATATGATGTCATGTAAATGGCCGCCGCCACAGTTGATTGTCATTTGAGCCCTTTTTATGGCATTTTCCATCACTTTGGCCAAAACTTCCGGCGATAGGTCCTCCCATTCTTGACGGATATTGTCTTTAAGAGCTGCAAGAGTCTGAGACTTGTTGACATAAACCCGCGACTTCAAAAAGCCCCACAAAAAGAAGTCTGGAGCGGTTAAATCAGGCGATCTTGCTGGCCAGTGCAAATCGCCAAAACGGGAGATTAGGCGCCCGGGAAATGCATCCTTCAGCATATCGGTTGTGGCACGTGCAGTGTTTGCCGTTGCACCGTCCTGTTGGAATCACATGTTTTCCAATCCCAATTCATCAAGTTGCGGCAAAAAGAACTCGTTGATCATTGCTCTGTAGCGCTCACCATTCACAGTAACCGTTTGGCCCGTGACGTCTTCGAAGAAAAAAGGTCCGATGACTCCTCCAGCGAAAACAGCACACCATACAGTGACTTTGAGCGGGTATAATGGCTCTTCGTGGGTTACACGCGGATTTTCAGTGCCCCAGAAGCGTAAATTTTGCTTATTTACGTACCCGCTAAGATGGAAATGGGCCTCATCACTCATGATTATTTTTGATGAAAAATCATCTTTCTCTTGGTGGTGATTAAGGATGGCTTGAGCGTATGTTACACGCGATTGGCGGTCAGCAGCTAACAGCTGATGCACCGTCTGGACTTTGTACGGAAACATCTTCAAATCTTGTTCCAAAATTCGCTGTAAAGACCGTCGACTGATACCCATTTGCGTGGCACGTCGTCTGGTCGATGTTGACGGCGCTTCCATGACATCCTCGGCTACAGCAGCAATATTCTCTGCAGAACGGCTACTCCGGGGTCTGCCACGCCTGGCAGCATCTCGTGTTGTGCCAGTCTCTTCGAGGCGAGCGGCTAAACGTCGCAGTGTTTCACCAGTAGGCGTTGGACGGCCAGGAAATCTGCGACGAAATTCACGTTGTGCCAAAGTCACCGACTGATTATTGGTCAAATAAATAGTCACCAATATTCCGCGTTCTGGAGCAGTGTAGCGTAACATTCTTTATTAACGTGTATTTCGCATGTGTTTACTACACAAATGTCAAAACATATCTGACATTAGGGGCCAATCGCAAAATTTATAGCATTTTCTGATAGGAGGATTACTTTTGCGCCACCTTGTATTATCTTGATCAGCATAAATAGAAAAGTCGAAATATCCATGTCCGTCTGTGTTAATACAAAATACACCGCTAATACAAAAGAGGTGTTGCTAATTTTCAGTCATATTGTTTGTTGATATCATGAGCGGTTTCCTAGTGAAAATTATCAAAACGGTTAACGCGTTCAAAAATTATCAGTGAAAATGTGGGAAAACCTCTTAAAATTTTGAATTCAATGCTTAGTCTCGGTTCACACACGGCAATTTTACTTGCGCAATTCTTGAGTTTATAGAAGAGGGAGGAAAAGAGAATGGAATGGAATACACGTACTCCAATTCCTTCTTGTTTTGCCATCCGCAATTTTCAATACTGCAGGTTGATATACGAAAATTGCTGAAACAAACTTTTCCTGTGTGAACACAAGAGCAAGTTCAAAGGAGAATTGAAGGAAAATTGCTCAAGTAAAATTGCCGTGTGTGAACCACGACTTATACACAAGAATATACGCAATCAGGGATCGCAGTCAATATCGCTTAAATCAAAACAACTTCCAACTGACTGTCGTTATCCCTAAAATACCGTTACCGAAATAATTGAAATACAGTTATCCGTAAAATACCGTTACCGATATAATTAAAATATCAATATCTTAAATACCGTAACCGAAATAATCTAACAAGATTGCTCTATAGTGACTGGTTTAGTGGTGGTGTGCACCACTGTCATGTGACAAAATTGAAGAATTCTTCATAAGGGACCTCATTGAAAGTTGACTACTAAAGCGATCGCAACGAGTGATAGCTCGTTGGAAAGGTATTGAATCAGGCTTTAATTGAAAAATAAAATTTTCCTAATTTTTCTTGTTAAATAATTAAAAATAATTCAATTATAAAAAATATAAAAACAATGAGAACAAGGTGGTCTCTTAAATGCTCTTCTCCTGTCCAAACAAGGAGTCGGGGCCCATTTTTTTATTGCTGATTCTTTAAGAAAAAATTATGAGGAATCCAAAAAAAATAAAATTAGCCGGAAAATTTTGGAGCTTCTGTGGAAAATCGGAAAATTTAATTTTCATGGGAAAATTTAATTTTCATGGAAAAAGGGAAATTTCTTAGAAAAATTAGGAAAATTTTATTTTTCAATTAAAGCCTGATTCAATACCTTTCCAACGAGCTATCACTCGTTGCGATCGCTTTAGTAGTTTTTTTTTTTAAACAACTTTCAATGAGGTCCCTTATGAAGAATTCTTCAATTTTGTCACATGACAGTGGTGCACACCACCACTAAACCAGTCACTATAAAAAAAAAAAAATATATGTAGGTACATTATTTTTTGCTGGGCAATCGATTGAGACTATTTA
Source organism: Delia radicum (assembly GCA_021234595.1). Lineage (NCBI taxonomy): Eukaryota > Metazoa > Arthropoda > Insecta > Diptera > Anthomyiidae > Delia > Delia radicum. The sequence continues at coordinate 8,621,282 of CM037854.1, read as the reverse complement.
TTTTAAAATCGGAGAGGGGTCGTCCAAAAATTTGCCAATTTTGATCGTTTTCATATGGAATTGCTCTATAACATTTTTCTAATTTTAGAGATTTTTTTTCTAATTTTCGGATTTTTTTTTAAAAATTAGCTTTTTTTTATTTTTGGTGAATTTTAGATATTTTATTTAAAGTTTTAATAATAAATTAAATTTTTAATAGATACGATTAAAATATTAATGGAAGCTAAACCAATTTAATAATTAAAAATTACTTTAATTGTTACTACTATTCCCTTAAAAGGACCAAATTCAAATCAACTTTAAAGTGAATAAATATTTTAATTGTTAATAGATTTTAGTTTTTTTTGTGCATTTGGCCAATTAAAAATTTCAGTAATGGAATTATTTTTTTTTAAATTTTTTTGATATTAAGCCGAGCACAGATCTTCAATATAATTGATTTACATTTTATTTAGCTTCGCACATACACATCTCAATGATTTTAAAAACAATATACTAAATTAAAATTGATCAATATTTTTGTTCTATAAGATATTTTTAAAATTTGGCATATTTTTATATAAAACTACATTTATACGCATTACTTCTTATTTTGCATTAATTTTTAATTTTTTTAACCACAAATAACAGATTTAAAAAAAGTTTTCAATATTGCCCACAGACTTTTCAATAATATTAATTTGAAAAACAAAAACCCAAATGATTTTTCAATTAATTAATTTTTTTTTTATACAAAACCTATAATTGATCAATAATATTTAACGTGTGTACTCCACTTTAACAATTTGATCACTATTAAAAACAAACCGGTCAGTTGTTAAAGAAAAAATGTTTTTATTGTCTGCATAAGTTTCTTTGTTAATTCGATAAAAAGTCGCATATTAAAAAAGGAATGTTTGCTGATCTGAACTGCTCCCTGAAGTGGACCTTTCGTTTTTCCATGTGTTGGTGCATGAATATGTCAAAACTGTCAACTGCAATCAAGTTTAATTTCCACAATATATATTTAAAAAAAAAGTTCCGAAGCGAATTTACACGTTTTCTTGGTTTATTTGTGTAGTTGCAAAAAAAAAAACACAAAATAATAATTAACGATGACATACAAACTGAATAACACAAGAGTTTTCAAAAATTTCCATATTCGGAATTTTGTAAACGGTAAGAATTTTATTCAGAATATCCCACATGTCGCTAAATTGTCATTAGAAACCAATTATACCACTTTAAAGTAAGTACCTTCGATTAGTCGACTTCACTGTCTATTTTAAAATTCATTCTTATTTCCTGTTTGTTTATCCAATACAGATGCAAAACAGAACTTTCCTAGTAAAAACATTTATTTTTTTTGAGAAAAAGCCATAGAAAAAATTGGAAAAAAATAAAAATGGTCATGTACTAACTTTAGCAAATGCTGCTTGATATACTCGTATCGTACATGTGCAACATACCCGCGGCCATTAAAAAAACTATTTTTTTTGCTCTCTACTTCTTCTTGCAGCCTTAATTGCGTAAATTTACGACATAACTTTTTTTTTTTGTATTTTGAGTAAAAACATTTAAACAACTTTATTTTTGTAAATGTATGTGTGTTTGTTAAAGGTATAAAAATGAAAGAAAAAAATTACATAAAATTTCGAGAAAACCTGTTTAAAATAAAACCCCAAAAGTGTTTGAATAATTGAACTCACCTGTACATACACTAGAGAAGTTAAGAAACAAAAAAAAAGAAGGATTTTTGTTACAAAAAAAAAAGAAAATGTTGGTTAAAAAATATTAGTTGTGTAGCCTATTGGTGTCACTAAAATTGAATTACGAGAAAAAGTTTACACGAAGAGGGTATAAGGAAACAATATAAAATTCACTTAATGCCCTGAGACAGGAAAGACTATTAAAAATTTGGAGTTTATTGTGTTTTTTTTTTGCTCTTATTGTTTTTAGCAATAACATGTCTAATTAAGCAAATACTCTTTATTTGTTGCTTCTACAAAATCGTTAACGCTTTCACTACCGAGTTTAAACTGAGGTACATTTTGAACTTTTTGGGGATTCGAGGTTAGCGACCGAACAATTCAAACAAAGATGTAGTCAAAAAAATGTTTAATTTCTTATAACTATTTTTTGTTTTTTTTCTTTCTTTTAAACGAGCTTGAGATCATTTTTATTAATTATAATTATTTATTATTATTATTTTCCAATATTTAGTCTGCACATTGGGCGACTTCTTAGGGGAACAATAGTTATAATTTGATTTATAAAAATGTTTCATTCACATTTTTGTTGCCCAAAATGGAAATGAATTAAAGAGTAATAATAAATAATTCTAATTTATAAAAAGAAAAAAATATATAAATAAAAAGTATCGAAAAAACTTAACATTTTCTATTTTTTTATAACAGTTTTCAAATTGCCTTGAGCAGGGGCAAGCTTTTTTTTTTTTTTTTAATTTTAACCAATACTTAGGGGATGCCCCCTACTCATGCAGTGCATTGTATTGATCAGGAAAATAGGGTATGGGAGGGAGGAAAGAGGAAGTAATGTTTGTGGATATTTGATTTAAATTTTTCTAAATTGTAAGTATCGGGGAAGACTTCTGCGGGAAGTTTGTTCCACATACGAATCGTTCGACTAAAAAAACAAATTTTCTCTGTAATGCGTTGTGCGAAACACAGGACAATCAACTACAAACGGATGTGCTCTACTAGATAAGCGAGTATTACGAATAAAAACTCGGTCTCGTGGAATAAGTTCACTTATCTCAGATGAGCATCTACCATAGTAATATCGATAGAAAAGTGTCACACAACCCACATTCCGACGATGCTGCAATGAATCGATAGAGATGGATACACTACCGCCCTCCCCTGAACACGGTCCAGAAGCTTCAGAATAGACAGTGGAGCCCCTGCCCATATATGAGAGTTGTATTCCATTTTTGGCCGGATATAGCTGGTATAAATAGTAAGGAGATCGGATGGAGTGAAGTAAGTCTTGCACCGTTTTAGAAAACCGAGACACTTGAATGACTCTTTGGACACTTGAAATACGTGCTCATTCCAACGGGCATCACTGCTGATTTTTTTTATGTATCGTACAGTTTTTCGAAAAATTTCTTTAATGTTTGACACGTCTTTATGTAGTTTTGTATGTAGAAAAATTTGCAAATGCAATAAATCTGATTTCTTTCTGTTCTGCTTTAAAAAATTGTAGTTGTTTGGGTTGTAATACAGTTTCTTTATTTTAATGTAAATGTCAGTCATTTGAAGAACAAATTATATTTTTTACTAACCTTGTAGTTCATTTAAAAAAACAAACCACATCAAATGACTGTTTTATGATTTTACATTAAGTTTTTGCAGTAATTTTTTGTTATTTAAAAAAAATAAAAAAAAATGAATCTTAATATTTTACTACCATGTGGTTCATTTTGACTACAATTGTTATTATGTCAGCAAGATTATTCGAGTTCAAGATCATTTGTTTTTTGTTAAACAAAAAACCGTGCAATATTTATTTATTACTCAAAAAAGTTTTTGCCCGCTAACTTATAGCAGACTTTATCTACTGACAGGTCCTTACATGTTTCATTTCGCTTCACCGGAAATCATTAGAGAACCAATGTAGAAGGGCTAGAATATTCTACCCAAATTTTGAAGGAAAAAGAGCAACGCTTTACCCGTGTTGTTATATTTACTCGATGAGAAGTAAAAAAGAAAATTGGAAGAATTGAACTAATTCAAATCAAAAATAAAACTTTTTTAACTAATAAACATTGTTCGTGTATAGGCTAGAATCTCTAGTCATAATACACTATGTTTTTATTGTTTATTAAATAACAACAACACTTTCTGACTATAGTATTAGGACCATAAATTAATTTTTTTTTTGAACATTAAAAAACAAATGACTATTATTGTATTGTATTGTATTCTTTATTCAATCAAAATAATTAAAATAAATAAAGATATAAAGTTTTAACAATTATGTGTATTTTAAACGAGATCCGAAGGCGTTCTATAAATTTGTTAATTCAAAGCGGAAGTCTTGTGGATATCCACCTGTCATGAAATATTTATCTAATGAGTCTAGCGATGATTTACTGATAAGTGACATGTTTGCCGATTTTTTTGCAACTACGTATTCTGATGCTCGCTATGATGATTCTGTCAATTATCCACTCCCTTTAACTGAACAACAGTCGTTATCGTTTTCACTTCTTACCACTTCAGATATAAAAAAATGTATTAAAAGCTTAAAATCTTCATTTTATCATGGACCTGATGGCATACCCAGTTGCATGCTAATTAATTGTGCTCATGCTTTAGCTACTCCTCTATCGATTATGTTTAATGTATCCATCAAATACGGTTATTTTCCTAAACAGTGGAAGGAGTCCTACATTATACCTTTATTTAAATCTGGTAATAAATCGGCGGTAACAAATTATAGAGGTATTGCTAAATTGAGTAATATCCCAAAACTATTCGAGAAATGTTTAACAGAACAACTATGTCATAATATCTCCTCCGTATTGTCACCATTTCAACACGGTTTCCGAAAAGGTTGCTCTACAACTACAAACCTGTTACACCTTACAACTTTAGTTAACCGGGGATTTACCAAAAGCCACCATACTGATGCTATTTATACAGACTTCAGCAAAGCCGTTGACAAAGTAAATCACAATCTTCTTGTAAAAAAGTTATTTTTAATGGGATTCACAAACAACGGTTTGGATTGGATTAAATCTTATCTAAGTAACAGAAAACAACGCGTTCTATTTAACAAGTCTTTATCTAAGAATATTGATGTTAAATCAGGAGTACCTCAGGGTAGCCATCTTGGACCTATTTTGTTTTCGTTATTCATTAATGATCTACCGTTAGTGATTAAATTTTCAAATGTTTTAATGTACGCCGATGATGTGAAAATCTTCCATAGCTTCGATAGTTTTTCTGATCACATATACCTTCAGGAAGATTTGGACAGTCTTAACGAATGGTGCAGTTTAAATTTAATGGAGTTAAACCTGAAAAAATGCAAACATATGAGATTTTTCAGAAAATTCTGTGTTCCCGATTTCTATTCTTTAGGGGGCTATCAGTTGGAGTTAGTTGATACCTTTAATGACCTTGGTGTTCTTTTGGATCCTAAATTAACTTTTATACAACATATTACTTTGACTGCAAATAAAGCACGCGGTGTGCTTTCATTTATCAAACGATGGGCAAAAGAATTCATTGAACCGAATATCACAAGGCAACTTTATACTTCCCTTGTAAGACCAATTTTGGAATATGGTTCCATAATCTGGGATCCTCAGGAAAATGTTCGTATCCAACTAATTGAGTCCGTCCAAAAACAATTTTTGCTATTCTGTTTACGGAGTTTTTATTTGAGGGCTGCAGCTGATCTTCCATCCTACACTACTAGACTGGCTCGCATCAAGCTGCCAACCTTGGAAAGCCGAAGAAAAATGATGAATGTTACGTTTTTATTCAAGCTGATTAATGGTGAAATTTGCTCGGAATTCCCTCGTCAATAACCTGTTATTTAATGTTCCTCAACGCCCAACGAGGTACTATATTCCTCTATTTATTCCATTTCACCGTCAAAAATTATGCTGATGCTGATCCTCTTTTACGAATGAGCAATGATTTTAATAATTTTTATAATTGTATCGATTTTCAAAAAATGTTAACTTTGTTAAACGTAGTATAATTTTAACTTTGAATATCTGATTTCTGTGATATTATGTTATGTATCTACTTATGTAATTTTTATGATATTGTCTGTAAGGATTTCTTTCCATAGACTAAATAAATACAAATACAATAATTAATAATTAATAATTAAATTCATCTATTATTATTTTTCTGTATTTTTAATGCGCTATTTACATAAAAATAAAGCCTCTTCCATCCATTTTCTCTTTCTCCATTTAAAATATCTATCAATTCACACTCGTTTAAATAATTTTTTCCTAAATGCCTGATTCGAAATTCCTTGAGTATAGGACATTTTACCATAAAATGAATAAGATTTTCATCTTCATATTACATAGACTGCACATTTTATTTTCAATGTTATCAAACTTATTAGCGTTTAATGGTAGCATATCACATCTGGTTTTCATAATTGTTCTTATTTGGTTTATATTTATTTCGTTTTCGATGTAGCTTGTACCTTTACTATGGTCTAAATATTTGTAAAATCGGTTTCTACTTCTCAAAGCTAACTCACGCATTTCTGTTAAATTTCTTGATTTAAGTTGTTGTAGCAATGCTGTTCCTTGACTGAGCCATTCCTCTGATGATATATCGTTTGAAAAATTTATATTAAGTTCTCTTCCCAATTCGTTCATTTGATTTGCCCAGAAAATATTATTTCTCAGTATCATTACCGATAGTTTGTGAGGTAATCTGTTTTGGTGATATTGAAAAAGAGTTTTAAATATGTAATTCATGTGTAAATTTAATGTATAAAAGTAACTAGACTCTGTTTTTGTTTCCAATGTAAGTGCGTAGTTTGGTATTGAATCCGGTAATTTTAGTATTCTTTTTAAAAAATACCGCTGCAGTAAATCAACGTCATCAAATAACCAGCATCCCCAAATCTGAGCTGCGTACGATTGGATGGATCGACATATTGACTGAACGAGTTTCCATTTAGTTTCAAGCGTTATATCAGTTTTATTCAAAAAAACTTTTCCAAGTTGCATTAATGCAATTTTTAGCTGACTTGTTTCTCTTTGCAAATGTTTTTTGAAGATCATTTTTGGAGTAAGGATTACACCTAGATAATTATATTCATTTACAATTTCCACATCTTGATCTTTGTACTTTATTTTTTCATGTGCTGAAAGACGGCCTTTCTAAAAATTATCATTTGAGACTTGGTCTTATTTACCTCCATGTTCCACTTATTGCAATATATTTCCAAATTTTTTACCATTTTTTGCATGACCAATATATCATCAGACAATAACACAATGTCGTCAGCATATAATATATATATATAATAATAAACGAACAAATGACTATGTTAGTTGAATTTAATGAAATGGAAATCTTTGAGTGAAATTTCATTTATTTTTAACTACATTTGCAGTGGTCTATACCTACATAGTATTCAAAGTGTACACTCGTAAAAGAAACCCCGTAGAAATAATTGAAAATTCTGCTACGACAACAGAAAAAGGTAACTGAATTTGATGCAGTGGAATTTTCAATGCAGGTGAGAATCACGATCAGCTAAATTAATGCGACCTATATTTTAGAAGACCTAAGCTAAATTAACGTAGAATTTAGCTAAATTAACGTAGCTAAAGCAAAATAGTTTTTAAGCTGAATTAAGAGAGAATTTCTGCTAAAATGACTTTCCGGATCTTATTACTTGAGATGTCCGGAGTAAAGCTTTTTGGTCCGTTTAGCTCTATCTCGCTTAGTTTAAAAGATATAACCTATTTTATGATTATAAAAAAAAAAATTTGAGAAAATAGCTACATCAAAAAGTGCAGAGTTGGTTAGAATAGTAAGTAGAGGAAAAGTTAGATTAACTGTTAAAAAGATAAAAAAGATTTAATCGACTTTAGTAGTGCTTGATTAGGCAGTTAATAAAACTTTTAGTAGATTCAATTTTCAGTCTAAATTCCCTATTAGTTATGAATATCAAAAATCAAAATTATATTGAAATATATTTTATAAAAGTATGACTCTGGTTATTTTTAGAAAAGATACTCGCCCTTTTTGTTAATTAAGAAAAAAAAAAGCAAAATAGTAATATGCAAATAATGGGTTGCAGAACAACTCATACAGTATTATAATATATTCTTGCATATGTTCTACAACCCATTCTTTTTATATGGAGTTTGACCTATTTTCTTAACCTTTAAACAATAACAAGGTTGCTTTAGAATAGGTTCTGGATAGCGAAACTTTACATTTTGACACCAATTAAGCTATTCTGTGACCGCTTCAAATCAGCTGTTCTGGAATACATTCAGAGATAATCAGTTCTAAAAAATGTTGCTGGGTTATATTTTAAGAAACGAATAACAATCGAGTATGTCCCATAAAAAAACTATACATGTAGAAAAATGATTAAACAATCATAATTTTATGCAGACTGATATGAGACTGTATTCATCCTAATTTTATGAATGTTCCTAATGCTAAATCTATCCTTTATGAAATTATCGCTGATACAAGAAAAAGTTTAAAAGGGACATATATTAACCAGGTGAATGTGAAAGGGTAAAAGTTTGTAGTATGTAACCAATTTTTGGAAATATTGTACTATGGGAAAACAACTAAAAAAAATTGTCCTAAAATTGTGATTTTTATACTCAAAAACAAAATGCTACTACATTTATTAATACTAAAAAAAATACTAAAAAAAAAAATATAATATTATAACTTATTTCCCAGTGTAGCATTACCATATAAGTGGTTATATAAGTACATATTTGGTAATGACAAGTACTTACAATTGTCATTACAAATCTCATTATTATCATATGGGGATGTCGGGAAAATAAGGGCATATTATTACTAAACACCTAACGAAAAATAGATAAATATTTGTTTACCTATATGCTTACAAGTATGGACAAAAATAATGAGTCTAAAAATTATTAAAAAAAACTAAATTTAAAAAAACAAAAATTTTTATTGGAATTTTTTGTTTGATCAACACCTAATTAACACTTAATCGGATCGTGTTACAGAATTTTAGTTTTTCAAAATTTTGTTCGTTTTGCGATATCTTGCTTAGTTTTCGAGATACTAGACATTTAAAAAAAAAAAAAAAATTTTTAAAATGGAAAGTATCTCTGAAACTATGTGAGATAGGGCAAAGCGCACAAAATTTTTACTTCACGGCCAAAGCGAACAAAATTGTTACTAACCCTCAAAATACCAATAGGCAAGGTCCGGGAAAGATCCCAAGAGATTAATGTTGTATGATATTATCCTAATTGTCCTAATTATTTGCTTACCCAAATACGTACTTGACAATAACGATTTAATCATTCCGATAATAAAATTGAACACTGGCCTAAAGTGGAACGATATGGAATGAACCGGGCAACGATTGGAATCGGAATACTTAACACATTTTAATTATCAGTACGTGTTTCAGAATTTAAGTTTTGCAAAATCTTTGTCCGTTTTGCGATATCTTGCCTAGTTTCGATGACGATTTTTTGTGGGCGTTGTGGTGTAATGGTTAGCGCGTTGGACTGTTACACGGATGGTCCCGGGTTCGATTCCCGGTGACGACAACATCAATTTAGAAAAACAATAGGTATGAGTTTTCTATCACTTATATTTATCGCTACACCCACCTTCGGTGTTTCCATAGCACTTAACCCCCACCGAAGTAAAATAATGAATCAGGGCTATGAAACAAAAAGCTTCAATAAATTCGCCAACTCTACATCAGGTGGCGAGCAACAACTGTTCTAAGACTTATCATCTCGCGCAATTACAGTCTTGCCATGTTTGAAGCCCTTCATCTTTCACCACCTTTCATCTCTCCACTATCCCCATTCAAAATAAAGCAACACATTAATTAATAGGAAGAATTTCCTGAGTGTTGCTTCTCTTAAAAAAAAAAAAAAAAAAAATGGCCAGTATCTGCAAAAAGGGTAAAACGGACAAAAATGTTGCTCCATTAGTACACCCTTATAATATAAATAGGATAGGTCCGGCAGAGATCCCGAGTGATCAATTTTTATAAAACAGCCACAGGGTGATTTGTTTATGTTTAGTTAATACCAATAAACATACTCGGATAACAGAAAGTAAATTCCTCGTGCCATTTCGTTTCCTGTTTTCAGTGCTACAATTCCTATCGATCTTCTTTCCATTCCTAAAGCAATTTACACTCCACTTTTTTTTATTGTAAACAAATGCTTTTTTGCGCAATTGTAATTAGTTTTTTACGCATTAGTGTGACAACAAATGATAATGCCAAACATATTCATTAGAATTAAATGGTAATTACATTTTTTCAGCATTAGCATAATTGAACTAATGCTAATAAAAATTTAATGCTAATAAACAAATCCCAAGTATGTAATAGAATTTTTCTAAAAATAAATTTACAAAAATAATGTTTTTGTTAATATCACTGTTTGCACAACATGTAAAAAGATTTTTCTTATATTCCAGAAAGTGGCTCAATATTAAAAACGATGCTAAAGTTTTGTCTTAATACTTTTTTTTTTTTTTTTTTTATTAATTAATAATCATATAATTACAATATATATGCTATTACCCTAACCGAGCACTAGCTACTATGGCCTTCGGCGCGTTGTAGCGAAAACAGACCAGTGCCTCTGGTGGGAATCGAACCCACGACCCCCGCACAGATAAGCCAGCACGCTACCAACTAGCCTACCGGGGCGCACATTAATACTTTTATATTTCAAGTCTGTTTCAATTTTCAGATAAACTTCATATAAAATCTTGTTATCATCGTATTTTTCTTATGCTTATAAAATTCCATTTTCATTTCATCCAAAAACATTATTTTGTTTTTACGTTTCACCTTAACTAATGGAAATTTCTGACCCATAGCATGCAAAGTTTTTGATTTGAATTCTATATTAGTTTGAGTGTTTTAGTTGTTCTTGTATATTTTGTTTTATTGTTTTTATTCGTGAGGGATTGTCTAATGCCATAGAGAGTCTGTAGGGTGTAGAGGCGGTTTTATAGGTTTAGACGACTACAGCAACAACATTTACTGCTAAACCATTGAAGTCGTAAAAATTGTTCTATACAAGTTGGCAGCACTCCCTGGAGACAAATCAATTTTGGCTTTAAGTGTAACTTTATAGTGTTTGTGTGAGTGTTTGTCTTGTTTTCGTTGTTAGGTTTTTTTTTTTTCTTTTCAAGTTGCCTCTATTTGGATTTTTATTTTTTTTTTTTTTCGTTTTCAAATATTTTGTTTGTGTTGTTTTATGTTCGGTTCAGTCATATTGTTTCTTTTTAAAAAGAAACTTTTGTTTAATATCCCTTGAACCATGTATTGTTTTACGATCTTGTCCTGTTTTCTCTTAGGAAATTTTTATTATAGTTGTTGGTTTTTTTTTTTTTAGCTTTTGTTCTTTTAATTTTTATTTCTTCCCAAATTGTTGTAACTTAATTCTGGATGGATGTTGTTGGTTTATTAGATTTAAGTATAGGTTAAGGTGTTCCATAAGTTATGACTTGTCGATTTTCAGTGCTAATAATATTAGTTTTATTTCACATGATCTTTAATTCCATTTTTTTTTGTAATTTCCAAAATTTTAAAATTTTTTTTTTATTTCTACTACTTTCAAAATAATTTGACTGCACAAGATTTACTTTGTAAATAAATTAAGAGTAACACAAAATCACTTGAAAAATTTAAAACTTATTTACTATTTCCTTTAACTGCACTCAAAAATTTAATAGAAGTATTAAAAGGTAATGTTATTAAAAAAAATTTGGAACTTTAAAGAAACAATAACTTTTGGTTACTATTTGCATCGTTTTAATGTTCTACAATGGAAATATTTTTATCTGCATTGAAAATTGAAAAAGTCGATATTTAAGGGACACCTTAATATCATGTGTTTGTGTTTTTTTTTTCTAATTATTTTCAAATTAAATAACTCAACGCCAAAAACAAGAAAATCTCGTAAAAGTTTTGGAAGACTGTTTTTGTTGCTGCTCAATATCCCATAAAACTTTTTCAAAAAGCTATAAAAAATATTCACAACAAATTTTGGACACAAAAAAAAAAAAAAAAACGCAATAGCTAGCTTAAGTTATTTAAACAAAAAAAAAAATTGTAATTTCGAAAAACTAAAAATAATACACTTAGAATACTATGTAAGTAAAGACCACTCAAATGTAGTTAAAAACAAATGAAATTTCATTTAAAGAAACGACGACTTACATTTCAGTAAATTCAAATAACATTGTTATTTTGATTTTACTGTTCAAAAATTGTAGTAAAAGTGAATCAAATATAATTATTTGTTTTATTTTTTTAAATAAAAAAAAAAAAACTTCTGTATAAAATGAATTTAAAATCATAATACAGTAATTTGGTGTGGTTTGTTTTTTTAAATGAACTACATATGTACACTGAGATAATTGCATGATATAATTAAGTTTTTTCATTAGATGTATGAATTATCACTGGAACTCGTCAATTGAAGCTTTTCATTAAATTAATGCAGTTTTTCATAAAATTTAATGACAAAATTTTTATTATTTATTAAAAATTTCATACACCTAATGAAAAAATTTCACTAAAATTAGTTTTATTTTTGTAAATATACGGAGGTTGAAAGCTCGTTATAAATTGAAAATAACATAAAAATAATCTCGATGTGTATAAAAACAAAAAACTAATATAACTGTAAAAAATATTACTTGAGCCAGAGTACAAACTAAAAATTTTTTATATAAATAGAACATTTTTGGTCTTCAAAGTTTAGTAACGTCATGATGCTTGTTATGAAAAGACCTAACCACGTGCTTGATTACTAAGAAGACAAGAATGGAGCAAAATTGGTAAACAAAATATTTTTGCGAATCAAAGAATTTGCGTCAAAATGGCATCGATTTGTTAGTGCACATTTTTGCATATTTTGCAATTAATGAATATTTTGCAATAAAAGCATATTTTGCAATAAATGCATATTTTTATTGCATACATTTACTTATTTTGCTTAAAATGCAAATATTTTCATAAAAGTAAGAACAAAATGATAGACTAAACACCGAAACTTTCGGTAAAGAAATGTGGTTGCTTTATTTTAACACGAAATTCAATTTTAAAACTGTTTTATGGTCTACTGGCTAAAACTATTGAAAACTTAAATTTATTGAGCAATTCCATATGAAAGCGATCACCTTTTGGACGACCCCTCTCCGATTTTAAAATAAATAGTCTCAATCGATTGCCCAGCAAAAAATAATGTACCTACATATTTTTTTTTTTATAGTGACTGGTTTAGTGGTGGTGTGCACCACTGTCATGTGACAAAATTGAAGAATTCTTCATAAGGGACCTCATTGAAAGTTGTTTTAAAAAAAAACTACTAAAGCGATCGCAACGAGTGATAGCAACGAGTGATAGGTATTGAATCAGGCTTTAATTGAAAAATAAAATTTTCCTAATTTTTCTCAGAAATTTACCTTTTTTTTCATGAAAATTAAATTTTTCCATGAAAATTAAATTTTCCGATTTTCCACAGAAGCTCCTAAATTTTCCGGCTAATTTTTTTTTTTTTTTGGATTCCTCATAATTTTTGCTTTAAGAATCAGCAATAAAAGAATGGGCCCAGACTCCTTGTTTGGACAGGAGAAGAGCATTTAAGAGACCACCTTGTTCTCATTGTTTTTATATTTTTTATAATTGAATTATTTTTAATTATTTAACAGGAAAAATTAGGAAAATTTTATTTTTCAATTAAAGCCTGATTCAATACCTTTCCAACGAGCTATCACTCGTTGCGATCGCTTTAGTAGTTTTTTTTTAAAAACAACTTTCAATGAGGTCCCTTATGAAGAATTCTTCAATTTTGTCACATGACAGTGGTGCACACCACCACTAAACCAGTCACTATAAAAAAAAAAATATGTAGGTACATTATTTTTTGCTGGGCAATCGATTGAGACTATTTATTTTAAAATCGGAGAGGGGTCGTCCAAAAATTTGCCAATTTTGATCGTTTTCATATGGAATTGCTCTATTACAGTTTTAATATAATTACAATCAAATGTAAATTGTTCGCTACATTTTAATTGGTTTTGTCTGTTAAATTGATACTAAAAACCCTTTTTCGTGCATAAAGTTTGACAGATACAAAAACAAAATCCTGAACTAATCATCGAAATTGTCAGTGAAGAAATGTGGTTAAGCTGCGTTTACATGCCCTCAAAATCAGGTATTTTTGTTCTACTTTAAAAAATCTTGACAAACTCTATAATGGCCGGGAAGTCAAACAAATAATAAGCCGGCGATATAAAATAATAAACTTTGTGTTTTGCTACATATATATAGTGTTTTAGAACATTTTTAATTATAATTGAAAATGTTCTAAATTTTATTTCCATGCATAGATAACATATAAAAATATCATATTTTCTGTTTAAGAATAGCTGTAATATGAATCGGAATTTTTATTTTCATGCAAAATAAAGTTTATAAAGAAAAAAAAAAATTTGTGGATTTGTAATCCTGTTATTGAGCAAAAAAAAATCGGAATTTTTATTTGCATGCAAAATAAAGTTTATAAAGAAAAAAACAGCATATTTGTGGATTTGTAATTATTAAACAAAAAAGGTGAAAAATTGTGAAACGTGGGCATTTATGTTCCGCATTTTTTGTCTCCTATTCAATATCTACAACTTTGCTTCAGCCACAAAAGAGATATTCCGTACGGTATACCGAGATATAACCGTGTTAAAATATAGAAAAAGTACTAAAAATCCGCCTCGAGCCTAAAAATTCGTGTGGCCATTAAATTATTACTGTAGCCAACTTGACAACACGAATGATGCAGAAGTTCTTATTTTTGGGGCTATTTTCAAGTGCAATTCCCAGAATTGAGTTGAAAAATGTTGTACTAAGGCATTTGAGATATACAGTATAAAAATCGATCTACCTATCGATTACTTTTTGGCATATGCGTCAAGACAATAATAAGCAGACGAACTGAATTCAATGAATCTTAAGTATTAATTTTTGTTTGTTATGTTTTTTTAAATTTAAAAAGGGGAAACAAACAAAAAACGAGTATTGAATAAGCACACAAAAAATAAGTTTTCAATTTATTTTTGATCAATGGTGATAATCTTTAACTTCGAGCTCATACATATATTAGTTCTCATTTAGTGAGGAAACTAGTTTATATGAATGCTTGATGTTTTGCATGGGATTGTTACCTCTTTCAAAACGTGTTCTGATGATGGCAACCTAGAAAATTCCCGAAATAGATCTAACAACACATTCCTGAAAGGGGTCAATTAATAAATTTGAAAACAAAAACTCTATAGATTATTTGTTAGGACAATATCCTAATAAAGAAATATAGGGTATGGCCTCGAACTAGAATAATTTTTATTGCACAATTAAAGGTCGAAAAAAAACATGATTTTTATTTTTAATAAAAATGATATCAAACTTGAATTGGTTTTGTCTCATTTTTTACAAAAAAAATTATGTTTTTATAAAAAAAAAATTTTTTTTAATCAATATTGTTTTTTCTGGCAACACATGTAACCATGCAACGAATTAATATTACTTATACGTCTTTTAAAGTGATACCAATTTTTTTTTGATAATTTTATATTTTTTACAGTTTTTATAAAAAAATTTTAAAAATCTCGTGTTAATATTATAAATTAATATCAACGCTTCGACATCTTAAAGAATATTTTGCTATAATACACAAAATGAAAAAGTTATCCCAAATATAATAAATTTATATTATTTTTTTTTTTGCAACCCAAAAACACAAAAATATGTCCATCCTCGCCCACATTTAAACTACACGAATATAATTTGATGACTTGGAAGGTGATCAAAAACTGCACAAATTATCAAATGAACATTTTAATAACTCTTTTAAGTACAGCGAAAATCGGTGGTGGCATATGTGCCCGAGTGGAGAAACCTATCCCTTCTACAATATTTAGAATTTACAAAATTGAACCTTATGAACTTTTTTTGATAATTTAAATCTAATGATGTTTTTGAGAGAAATAAATAATGTATTTCTTTAGAATATTTTAAGGTTTGCCGGTATTTTAGAATTATTTCGTTAGGTTATTTTATGGTTATCGGTATTTGAATTTATTTCGTTAGGATGTTGTATGGTTACCGGTATTCTAAGTAATTTCGCTAGTGTTATTTCAAGGTTAAAAATTGTTCCTTGCACCGTAACTGAATTGTTATCGGTATTTTAGGGTAAGTGTTTGTCAACTATGATTTTTCTTTATTGCTATTCTTTTTTTATTTTTATCTAATATTATTTTTTAATTAATATGATTCTTCTCTTCTAAATATTTTTAAAAGACCAGCAATTTTAGTAGTGATCCGCATAGTAATAAAATTAAAAAAAAAAACTTTTAGCATACGTAAAATTTATAAGGCATAAGCTAAACATGTAAAATTTTCAACTTCCTTGCAATAACTATAAGATATCCAAAAACAACCACAGACATGATTATATTTAAATTAAATATATTTTTTTGTAGAATTGTGTTTTTAGACAAAATTTCACGATTTTTTCGATCTAATTTCAAAAAATAAGTTAAATATACGGAAATTGACTGGTGTAAATATATAAACCGCGATATTTCAAAAACGTTATATGAGAAAATAATTTTTTTTAACAGACATGGATTCAGCGTACCTAAGTCTATTTATAAATATGAATTTAAAATACACGTTCTGAAAATAGTGGAAAATTGTTCAGTGGTGTTAAATGAATTTGAAGAACGTAAAAGACAAACCCTGGGTAATACAGTGTGTGCCTTTATTTAGCAGAAGCAAAAATAAAAATACAGAAACTGAAACTGAAACTGAAAGAATTTTAAAGAAAGAAATAAAACTTGTTGATTTTTACCAAATCTGTAGGTACAATTTAATTTTTAACTGAATAATCATTTATAGTTACCCATTTGTCAGTTGTTTAAACAACATTTAAAAATAAAGAACAAAAACCATTTGATTTGAATTAAAAGTAAATAGGCCTGTTATCAAATTAATTATGATTTATTTTAAATCATATTAGTTTTTAGTTTTATTTGCAAGCATGGTCAACAGCTTGAAACAAATAATTGTAAAAAAAAAAAATTACAATCAAAAAATAAAAATGTTAAATAAATTCAAAATATTATATTTGACATTGAGATCGTTAACACTAGTCGAACGAAGAAGTTTACCACGTCAAAACTACAATTGAACTGGGGCAGTGATAAAGCCATGGGCAGTAAGGCCATGTGGTCTTATTTCACCGTTTTTAGAGAAATAAGACCATAAGGTGTTTTTTTCCATTTCATTTGGAAATAAAGCCATTATGGCTTTATTACTCAATCAATCAGTATGTCCCACTCTCGGCTTCGCTGAGGAAAGTAAAAGTAATCGGCAAAATTTCAGTTTATGGGGGACACCCCTGGAAAAAAAAAAAATGCCACGCCCCCTTAAATGACCCCAGGAGTGCGAAAATCATAATGAATAAGGGGGCTCACGCCCCTTATGGGCGTGGCAGTCGAAAAACGACCCGGCCCACCTACGTAGACAATATGGGTATCAAATGAAAGCTAATGTCTTCACGATTCCAAAAATAGCCGTAGTTGCCAGATCGGGCGATTTTTGTAGCCGATATGGCCATTTTGGCAAAATTTGGGGTGGGGGAAATTTTTTTTTCCTTTTTTTTCCCAGTCGTGAATGTCAAAGGCAGTAACGCAATCCATATTTAGTGATGTTCTCGTGTCAAGAGTCAAATCATAAATGAGGATAAGTACAAAATTAAGAAACGAGGAAAACTCTTGAAAGCTTCTGATTGGTTAATGAAAATTTGTTATACTGGCTTCGCTTAGTAAAGTTTTTCTGCGTGACCGGCCTACGGCCGGGCTTAGGGGATTTTAACTCCAGTATGTCTTAATTCTAGACGGCGGGGATCTCGAGTGTTCGGCCTCTGGCCGAGCTAAAAAGAAATAAACAAAAAAAAAATCCTTCCCCCATTTTATAAAAATTAACATATCTTCCTCAAATTCTGGACGATCTGGCAACTACGTGTATTTTTGGAATCGTGAAGACATTTTCTTTCATTTGATACCAATATTGCCTAAGTAGGTGGCATGGGTCGTTTTCACCCCCGCCCCTATTTAACAAAAATGGCCGTATCGGCTGCAAAAACCGCCCGATCTGGCAACTATGGCTATTTTTGGAATCGTGAAGACATTAGCTTTCATTTGATACCCATATTGTCTACGTAGGTGGGCCGGGTCGTTTTTCGACTGCCACGCCCATAGGGGGCGTGAGCCCCCTTATTCATTATGATTTTCGTACTCCTGGGAACATTCTGAAGGGGATGGCATATTCAGATTTTTTCTCTAGGGGTGTCCCCCATAAACTGAAATTCAGCCAAGTAATCTATAAATAATAAGTGGCTTTGCCGAGCAAAGTTTTTCTACGTAGCCGGCCTTCGGCCGGGCTTAGGGGTTTCCTCGTCCAGTATGTCCAACTCTCGGCTTAGCTGAGGAAAGCTTTTCTGTGTAAAAGTAATCTATAAATAATAAGTGGCTTTGCCGTAACCGGCTACGCAGAAAAACTTTGCTCGGCAAAGCCACTTATTATTTATAGATTACTTTTACACAGAAAAGCTTTCCTCAGGAAAGCAGAGGGATCGACATACTGGAGGAAAAAAACCCCTAAGCCAGCAGAAAAAACTTTGCTCAGCAAAGCCACTTACTTATTTATAGATTGCTTTAATCCCACCTCACTCGCTCCCACGATTGTACCCTAACTTTTAAACGATTCGCAATGACAACTCATTATTTTGTCACTATTTAACCAAACAAAAAAAAAATACACAACATGGCTTTATTTCCCATTTGGTTGCAAAACGACTATGGCCTTATTTCCCAATAAGTTGGAACAGACGCCATATGGCAATATTTTCTATTTTTTTTTTTTTTTGAGAAATAAGACCATATGGCCTTACGGCTTTATCGCACTGCGCCAATTGAACCTACATATACTTATCATTATAAATTAGACTTTTTGTGGTTATTGAATTTGATTTTGTTTTTGACCCAAGGTTGCCATATATATGAATAATTTAAAACTATGACAAAAAAAGCTTTTCAAACAAAACATTTGTTTCATTTGGTACTTGATTTGTACACAGTTTATTAACTAATTGCAATAATTATTATGAGAAATATTTTAAATAATATATAATTTTTGATTTGGATATTGCAAAAATATCTTCATTAAAAAAGCTAAAAAAAACCTTAACTTTTGCGGGTTTTTATTCTAGTTTTATTTTTTGGAAACATTTGTTTCTTATTTATTATGAAAGTTAGCTTAAATTTATTTAACAATTTTTTTTTTTTTAGTTAGTTGTTTATTGTCCAGTTTCAAATCAATATTTATGAAGTTTTTTAGATTTCTCTACGGGCTGTTGATGGTCAGTCTTTTAATAAATCGATATAAATAAAAACAATTTACATCATCTTTCACTCAACGTTTCGTTGGTTGTTTTTTCCAACTTCATCAGGAGTTAATGTTTATTAAATTCTTGCAAATAGATAACAAAATGGCAAAATAGCTCAGAGGGCTAAAGCGCTCTGTCTAACGTGTAGTGCTAGTGCATGTGGCATTAGAAATCAATTTATCTATACCACGGTCAGTGATTGCACAGAAAATTTCATATAGACGCAATCGAACAAATAAAAACATAACAAATATTACAGTATTCAAAAAATTCAAAAAACACTGACGAAGGTTCAATACCAGAAACTGCGCAGTCTGATTCAGAAAAAAATTGAAAATTTGTAATGTAGTTATGATTTTTAGAAAATATACTCATTGTTCTCTACCACGCCTTTCACAATTAAATTAAATAAAAATTGCATATTAATTATAGTATTAATTGCAATTGTATGAAAAGACGTCAAAATTCAAACTCAGGCAAATAATTAATTTTAATTTTATAAAATAATTAATTAATTAATTAATTATTAATTAATAATCATATAATTACAAATTATATCCTATTACCCTAACCGAGCACTAGCTACTATGGCCTTCGGCGCGTTGTAGCGAAAACAGACCAGTGCCTCTAGTGGGAATCGAACCCACGACCCCCGCACTGATAAGCCAGCACGCTACCAACTAGCCTACCGGGGCGCACAATTTTATAAAATAAAGTTTTTTCTTTCTATTATTAGGATCACAGATTATTTAAAACTTACGATTTTATAAATTACATCGATTAAATATTTCTTTTATCTATAAAAAGTTGACAACACGAGACAAATTTAAATAAATAAATAAATATATAAATAATCAAAATTTATAAAAAAACCACAACAAAAATCTTAAACCTTATATCACAGAACCTTTTTAATCAACTGATTGCCACAGAATATTGAAGCTTTGTTTGGTCTTTGTCTTCTTTGGTGTTAAGAGCGTTTGAAATTCTTTGTTGAATGCGTAAACTTTCACTTTTTTTTAATTATTATTTTTTTTTTTTTTGTAATTATTTAAAAATTGATAAAGTTGTTATACGTTTTCTATACAAAGACTTTCAGCTAATCAAAGATCACACAAACATCAGCATTGATATATATATTGAAGCATCAAGTTTATTAAAGAAAAACTATAACTTTTCTTTACTTTGTTGATTATATTTTTGTGTTGTTCTTTTTTATATTGATTTTTTGCAAACTTATTTTTAGTAACTCACATAAGACTTAAATGTGCAACTACTTAGCCAGCTTAATATTAGAATGTACAAAAAAAAAAAAATAAGGGATTTAAATAAAATGCTGTTTAAGCGGTTTAAAAATCACTAATCTATAATTTGAGCTAATAAAACATTTTTATTCCACTGAATTTTCAATATTAACTCATTATTGGCACACTGCTCCCAATCCGAATGAAACTTGGATATGTTGTATATGACAAAACAATGTTAGACAAGCATTTTTTGTTTAAGGTAAGAAATCTCACATTAACAGGCTAAAATGTGTACATTTATGTAATTCTACACCAATGAAAAATATCTACGGTTACGGAAAAATTTGCTGTTTTTACAGGAAAATTAACTATTTTGAACCTTGTGGTACTTTCTTTGCTAAATTCAGCAACACATGTCTGCTGAACTGTAGTACAATGAAATTAGTAGTAAAAATAAATAGCCCCTACTAAATTAAAGTAAAATTTTTGTAAAATATAATTTAAAACCGTTTTGCTAAAACCGCAGAAAAAAATACTACACAGAAAGAAATAAAGTTCCAACCGAATTAAGAAGTGTATGTTAATGGTAACAACATATAAATTGAGTCAGTAGAAATATATTTACATTAGATTTCTGCATAGTTTGAGTGTAATAACTAAAAGTTAGTTGAATTAACCGAACTTTGTTGATGACATGTTGTGCCAACCGAATGAAATTTGGTTGTGAGCCGAAAGTAACCAAATGTGAGCCGTAGTAACCGGATTTCAGTTGGCAAATAGCAAAATATTTCTCTGTGTGTAAATTTAAATAAAATCAGTACACTGAAATTGATAATAAAAATTAGTAAACGTTACTAATTTTTAGTAAAATTATTGTAAATTGCAATTCAAAACCATTTTGCTAAAATTAGCAAAAGTATTTATAATATTAGTACAATGAAATTAGTAGAACAAATTAGTAATTGCTACTAAATTTTAGTAAAATTTCTGTAACTATCACGTTTAACAATTATTTATTTAATAAACACAAATTATAATTATTCTTCATTTAATTTTTTTCTCGCAAAAATTACACAATTTTATAACACAATATAAATACACTTAATATCGTTTTATATTTGACTTTTAATTTTATTTTGCTGGATAATTCTTGTCCGTCTGTGAAGGTTGTATGTTTTTCTTCATTGATGCCATATAGAATTGTATGAAACTATTTAAGGGCTGAAAGAAAAAATAATATTTAGTAATAAACACACAAATAAATATATTTTTTATTATAAAACTTAACAAATTAATTTACATATTATATTAATAAGATTTAAAACAGAAAAATTCTTTTTTTGGTCGCTTTTATCTTTGTCGGCTTTTATTTTACAACTGTTCCAACAAGCATAAATAAACATGTTTTTCTAGAAATTACTTAATAAGCGATTGTTGTTGTGGTTCTTGACTAAACAGATAAACAGATGAAACAAAAACCAACCACCATTAGTTATATAAATGCATGCATACTTATACACTTGCGACCTATCGCTTTTTAAAACATAGCCAGTGTTACCATATGCCAGTTTTAACTGTTTTCCCAATTATTTTGGGATGCTTAACAGTTTTGCAATTTTCTCATGAAAAAAAAATCAGTTTTTTATAAAGGGTCCGCCAAATAACTTTTTTTTTTTGAACTCCTGAACCAATTGGACTTTTTATGGCGTCATTCCAAGGTCTTTATGCAAAATTCGTCTCAATGATGTCTCCGAAATGTTCAATTGTTGAGAACGACGGTGAATTGATGTTGGTGGCGCTTTACGCACACTTTCTGCCACAGCAGCAATATTCTCGGGTGTACGCATTGTTTTTGGCTTTTCACGCTTTGGTTTATCGATGAGGATGCCAGTTTCTTTCACTTTTTTCACAAGATAACGAACATACGGACCATATTCGTTCAGCGGAAGGATAAAACTAATTATCTGTCAATTCAGACATGAGCTAAGTGTTACCATTCACGAAATAAGCACTAGTTGAAAAAAAAAAGTTAGATGGCGGACCCTTTATATATATGCATGCAGGTTTTAAAGTTGTTAACGTCAAATCAGAGTATTTGTTTCATTAGCTATTTATTTTTACTAAAACTAAAAGTTTCCCTGCAAAATGTTGCTATTGTCGAAAAAAGTAAGAAACAAATTTAGAAATAAGATCATAATATGAAAATAATTAGTTGACATAACATTTTATTTAAGATTTTCATTGTTAGAACAATAAGAATAAAATTCTTTGCGTATTTTTGAAAACTAGAAAATTTGATGAATACTTGATGACAAACGATTAATGAAACATATCATCTACATGATGAAACTTTTTTCGCTGAGTATACTTGTAGTATTATTGGCCAATTTGTTTTGTAAGTATAGGTTTTATTTATTCCGAATAAAATTTTTTTAAGTATAACATTTTTTATATTAGCAAAATTTTTTGTTAATTTTAGCACTCGGTTTTAAACAATTAGTAAAATGTTTTGTTGAAATCAACAACAAATATTAGTAAAAATTTCCTGTTATTTGTGACATGAGAATTGCAAAAATTGTTATAAAAAAAATATATTGTACTAAAAGTGGAATTGAAAGCCTTTTTGCAGATTTTTTTACTAACTTTTTTGCCTGAGTGTAAGTAGATTTTTAGAATATCAAATTTTTTAGATATAGATTCTAAAATCAATAAGAAAATTATTAATGAGCTTAATTAATGAGGAAAAATAAGTAAAAAAATCTTTTAATTATATCTTCAGTTCCCTACCAGCAATTGAAGTTACCGGTTGTTGTGCATTTTGACGCCAAAAAAAATTTAGAATTTTTGTTCGAAATAGGGCACAAAAGTTTCGTAATTTTTGTCTTATTAGTGGAAAAATATTTTTAAATTTTAGTTCACCAGAGAATTTTTTATTTTTAAGCAAGTTTCACTACTCCCGGTAATTCTAGTACCCAAAACCCTATCTACAACATATTCGAAGTTCTTTAAGATCTGCCGGCCCGGGTCGGTATACATCCCTTTTCAGATTATATTATTTCAGACATTCAACTTTTTTAATTGCGTTTTAGGGCAATAAAAAATTACAAAAATTTCTTAATAAAGCATTGTCCTCAATATCTGCAAAGTTTTGTTGACAAGTGTTAAGTGGAGCTATGACGTGTCTTTAATGCGTTAAGTTTTATCATGAAAATATATATGTTAATATGACCTCAATGCATATCAATTGTTTAATCTTTTTAATATAAATATAACCAATATTTGTGGTTGTAGTTTGTCGATACAATTGCAAATCGTGTTAAATGTCAGTTCATATGTTTGCGATACTAAATATATATATATATATTCTGTTTTAATTTTTCAAACATTTATTATTCTTTCTTGTTTAATCTGGTAATCAGTTTTAGTATTATTTTAATATAAAATCCTTTTCTGATTGTGCCTAATCGCTTTAAGCCTTTTCATGCCATTGTGTGTGTGTTTTTTTTTTTTGGTCTCAATATATTTTATATACATATTTTATGCATGTACTAAATTTATACATAGTGTATAATTTTTATTGTAGATTTAAATTTTGTATTCCTACAGTATTCATAATTCTTGTATACCTTTATGTATGTACGAACATATACATACATAACTATTTTTCTAATATAATTTTTGATTTATTCATAAACTATGTATTTATTACCATGTTGCAGGGTATTTTATGTTGATTGAAAAAAAAAAAGAATTTCATGCATATTTAATGGCTTTTAATATTAGAATGTATTCAAAATGCTATTGATTCCAAATATCTTCTTTAATAAATTTAATCTGAAATCTGATTGGTTTTTGAATATTAATAAGAAGATTTTAATATTAAAAAGTTCAAATCAAGTATGAAATATTAAAAGTCATATAACATTTGATTTTTGAAAAAGAATAAGTTTTACTTTTAAAAAGAATAAATTTTATTTTGAGAAGAGAAAATATTATGAACTCTCCAGATTATTCTGAGTTCGAAAACTTTTCAATGTAATAATGTAGTAAATTCTTCACTTACTAGCTTATACTATGAATGTAATCAAGCAGTGATCTTGCCAACGAATATAAATGTGTAAAACCAAATATACACAGAGAGAAAACCTAGACGAATCTATTTCACTGTTCTACATAAAAAGCGTCCTACTGTAAGTTGTAGGTCTGGTATAGTATATCCATCATCAATCTTTAGATAATTTAATATACCCGTAAATCTGAAGTTATTATTACCGATTGCAGAAACTATAAGACATGTCATTTCTTTTTCCACTACCAGTAATTACAGCCAGCTTACTATCTACCGTACTTTAACAGACAGTTAAATTTTTGAATTAATAAATAAACATTGTACGGTTTTTTTTTTTTAACAAGAAACAAATGATCTTGAACTTGAATAATCTTGCTAATATCACAACTAGAAATATTTACAGCAGAAGTTCCCTGAGAGTATTAAAACTTCTTAAATATGATGAATAATTGATGACAAGTTCCATCAGTATGATGAAACTTTTTTCCATGATTTCAGATTTAAAATGTTATGTTAGTTTAGGTTTAATTAAATCTAATGAGATGTGTATGCAAACAGTATACAAAAGTTGACGATTGCAATTTTAAAATCATTAAAGTGCAATACCCTTTATAGCTTATTTAGTGGACTCTTACCACTTTCGATATATATAGTTTAAATAATGAATTTTAATAATACCCTTCATTTCACTTTTATTAAAAATTTTAGAAAGCAAAATATTTTCTTTGCGAAAAATTTTTCCAAAATTTTTTTTTTTTTCATTTTCTGGAAATGATATGAATTCAGACTAAAGGCCTCATTAGTTGTTACTTTCTGTTGCCGTTCTGTGTCGTTCTGTTCTGTAGGTAATATTTTGTAATTACTTTTTCTATGAAAGGAATCAGCTGTTTTACAAAGTAAAAGAAACTCCAACCAAAAACATTTAAATCAGGGGTGATAAATGCGATTTTAAAATAGTACCAACCTGCATATAAAATAGTACTTTTTCGGCATCCAAACTATAAAAAAAAGAAAAATTAGATATAAATTAACAAACAACAAGTGCATGCATAAATTTGGTTTTACCAATTTTTATCTTTTTACCCTCCAAAAAGAACAATTACAAATGAAACAACAAAAATATATTAAAAAAAAATATGTTAAGAGGCGAAAACAAAATTTTGAGGTGAAAAACTTTTTTGGATGTAAAAATCAAATTGTGTGGTGAAAAACATTTTTGAGGTAACAAAACTATTTTTGCGGTGAAAAAAAGAAATTTTTGTGGAGAAAAAAGAATTTGCGCTGAATTTTAAATATTATTCACCTCTTAGGGTCTGGTGGAAAAATATTACGTTATATTTTATACACCAGACACTGCAATGAATTCTAATAATATACAGTGCATGATACACCAATTTGTATGGTAAATTTAGAGGTACTTTCACATTGTCACTCATTACTTTTGAACCGCAGGACAGATTTTGCTCATTTTCAATACAAAACTTTTCGGAAAAATGTACATAAAGCTATGTAAAAATGAGTAGTGCGTACTAAGAAAATTAGCCAATATTAATATAAAAAATTATTAAAATTTTGAGATTTTTTCTTAAATTCACAAAATTTTTAATATTTTTTGAATGTGCTATTAATATCTTGCTGTATTGAATTACGTTTCTCACAGTTTTTTGCGAATTTAATCCTTGTGATTGGTTGCAAACAAATTTGTTCGTTAAAAACACGCTGCTAATTGTCAATTTCACATTTTTATAAGATTTTTATTATTTACTTTTTTGAAAATCAAAATTAGTTAATAATTATAACCCTTAGTGATAGAATTCAATAATTGGTTTAATCGATTACTAAACTAATATAATCATCTGTAATCAGTCGCACTCAGTAAATTCATGTGACTGAATTCACAGAGCTTGGTTCCAAATTAATTCATTGTTCATATGGGACTGCAAATCGAATTAATAATTTTTGAATAATAAAGGGACCAAGAAATTCATACATAGAAAAATTTGTACATCTGAGGTTCAAATAGTACCATAAAAAGTACTATAGTACCAACTTTATCATCCCTGATTCAAATATTGAGAGAAAGAATTCACAACAAACCAATACATATGCACTTTAGGCTGTCACTTAACGTTGAATTCTATTTTCAATAGATTTGTCCGCAACAGAACAGACCGAAAAAGTGAAAACTAACTACACATACAGACTTTCAATTGAACAGAAACAAAACAGCTGATTCGTAACAGAACAGAGCGTACAAACTAATTCTGCCTTAAAACAAATTAAGAGATAATAAAAATTTTATGTATTTAATTTATAAATTTAATTGGATATCGGAAAATGACTTCATATTAATAGTGAAAGAGCAAATTGCATCGGTTAAAATTGTATTATTTGTGTATAAAAACAAAACGCGATAATCGAGGTAGAGATGTTTAATTATATGTTATTCAATTAAAAAATAAAATCCAACTACAAAAACATTAAATTAAGTGTATTAACACATTAACAACGTGTGGTTAAGCAACAAATACTTGCATTTAAACTTATAACAGCTTTTATGAACACAAACAATTCGGTTTGTAAGGATTAAATTAAAAAAAGCACCAAAGTCAAGCTCAATAACCTTTTGACAGTAAAAGCAACTGCGCGAATATAAAAGAAACACTAAACAAAAACCAATGAAAATTTTGTGTTTTTTTTTTTCAAAAAATTGTTTTGCAAAAGACGCGTTTTTTCTTTTTGAAAACTAAACTAAGCACAACTAAAACTACAACAAGAGCAACAAAACCACTTTATATAAAGAAAGCCACACATTCAAAAGGAAATTTGCGTCGTTTTAAAAGCTAAAATTATCTGGGTCAATTTTTTTTTTTTTTTTTTATTAAAGAAAACAAAATAACATGTAGCAATGAAAATTTTGAAAAATCTACTATAAACAGCCATAAGCTAATGTGCAGGCACAGACATGCACACACGCACACTCGTAAGTAGGCCTTTCACTCTACTCAGTTTAAAGCTTCTGATCTATTTGTTTATCAGCGTTGAAAATGTTACAACATTTTATACTTAAAATATGTATCCAAGTGTAAGTGTTTGTAGCTGTAGATTATATTTCATTTTTTATCAGGAGTGAGGAAGTCGTATAAGGCTTTTGCGTTTGTGGTTCGTTGCTCTGGTATTGCACTTGAAAAATATATCCATATCGTAGATAGCACACACACACACACACACATACTTGCACAGTACACATCCATTTGTGTAGCTGCACATTTCATATCATACATTTTGTTGCTTCAAACGACCGACGACGACAGCTGCAACGGAAATTATGCGACACAAAAATTTCCTCCATCATTTTGTGGTAACTAGTATGTTGTAGTGGAAGTAGTGCTTTAAAGGTCTCCAAGCACGAATCTGGTACCACATGAACACATACGTAGATTGTTTGAAAATTTTTTGAGACCTATGAATACTCAAAAAAAAAACATATTTTTTGCAAGTATAAGAAAAATTAAAATATCAGCTAATTACAAAAAATCCTTTATAGATACAGAGTAGAGTTTAAGATGGCACAAAAAATTCTGAATTCAAAACCAGCTTCAGAATGCTAAAAACCTTCCAAAAAGTACACTTTAGACTTATGGTCTTAAGATTTAAAAGATTTCGAATTCGTGTGCATTAGGGTGTTCCTAACAAAAATTTTGATTTTTTTTTGATGAGGGAATTTTTTAAAGAAATTTTAATTGCAAGCCAACAATTTTATATTGTAAATAAATTTAGTCACAAAATTACTCAGTTCCGAAACATTAAATATTTGACGCTTAGCTTACCCACACAAAAAACAAGTTTTCAATTTATTTTTTGATCAATGGTGATAATCTGTTTTACTTCGATCTCATATAATATATATTAGTTCTCATTTAGTGAGGCAATATTATTTTATGAATAACAGGCCAATATTATTTTATGAATAACTACGGCCAAACTACTGTGATGTGGATTTTCAAAGCCCGATGTGACCTTATTGAACTAAATGCCACACGATTCTCAAGAAATAACTCCAAGCTATGCTCACTTTGCAATATGAAGGAAAATGAATATATTCAGCATTTTATTTGCAGATGCCCTATTTTTAACAGTCTTAGGTTGCAATTGTTTAAAAACACATCAATATCTGAGGTAGATCTTATTCAAATTTTAAATGGAGAGTATTTTAGTTGGGATATTTTAGTAAACTACATTGTTAATGCTTTACAATATCGAAAATTTTTAATTAATGAGTATAATCACTAATATAAATATTATTCGTATAATTTAAAATATGTTATTAAACCGATTTTTTCCGGCTAACGACTATGTCAAAGCCGTAAGTAATATTCTTAAATTTTTAATAATTATTTATTCTATTGTAAAATTTTTTTATTATAACGTTTTTGAAAATAAAGAATTACTACTACTACTACTACTAGTGAGTAACTGGTGTATATGAATGTTTGATGTTTGGCATAGGATTGTTACCTCTTTCAAAACGTGTTCTGATGAAGGGAACCTAGAAAATTCCCGAAATAGATCTATCAACACATTTCTGAAAGGGTCAAAGAATAAATTTGAAAACAAAAACTCTATAGATTATTTGTTAGGACAATATCCTAATAAAAAAATATAGAGTATGGCCTCGAACTTGAATAATTTAAGAACATAATTTTTATAGTTAATAAAAATTTTTTTTTATTTTTTTTTTTTTTATTAATTAATAATCATATAATTACAAATTATATGCTATTACCCTAACCGAGCACTAGCTACTATGGCCTTCGGCGCGTTGTAGCGAAAACATACCAGTGCCTCTGGTGGGAATCGAACCCACGACCCCCGCACAGATAAGCCTGCACGGTACCAACTAGCCTACCGGGGCGCACGACTAATAAAAATTATATCAATCTTAAATTGGAAAATATTACAAAATTATATTCGTTTCAAAACTATGAAAATTATTTTTCCATGACATCATCACTTATCAAAATGTTTTTAGTATTTTATCTTTTTTTTTTTAATGTCCTCTCCATTTATGTGCACTCGGAGGCCGAAACGCCTCCATTTTTTGAAGTGCGCCATTCAGGCAATAGAGTGTTTGAAAAAAAACATTTATTTTTTTTTAATTTATAAAGAGTTTTCTATAAGACACCAAGAAAAATCGTTTTCAGATGAAAAAGTTGGTGAAAACCTTTTCGTTTTATGATAATCCTGTAAAAAATATTGACGTTTAAAAGGATGTGTTATAGTGCTTTTAAAAAGTGAATAGCGGATAACAAGTATTTGTCTTATTTTTGGGTGCTCTTTCAGCAATGCACGTTGGGGCAGCCTAAGGGGATCTCAGGCAAAAAGTCCGATTTTAAATCTTTGAATTTTTTCAAACTAATTGGCAAATCTAATAGATAAGACCTTGCCGAAACTAGTTCCGTTTAGTTTTTTGAGATATTCTAATTATTGGTACGATGGCAAGCTGCCAAAGTCAAAGTTTTGTTTCCAAAAATGTTTCATATTAAAAAGAGGTACTAACATAAGCCAGTGTTGTGCGTGTTTAACCACTTAGGTCACTACCTTTAAGTAATAAATTATTAGTAGTAATACAAAATCATTAATTTTTCATGTTAATACATTTGTAAAAAAAGATGCTGGTAGCACATAGACGAGATTAGTTTTTTAATAAAAATTAAGAGAAACTTAATGTTTCAATAGCCCTATATTTTGAACGCAGGGGAGGGAGACCCTAAAACCGTAAGCATATGAAAGCTAATACCATCTAGATTACGAATTTAATATGCCCACCGTGCTCTGGCGTGCTCTGTAGAACAAACTTGTTCGATTTTCAACTTTGCTCGAATATTTTTTTGTAAAATTTCTGATTTTTCCAAAAGATATTGCCAATTTACTTTTTTTGAGTTGTGTTAGATATTTTTATTTTTCTGCCGATCTAATGACCCGATCTGTCTGAAATTTTGCATGGATAATAAGAATAAGTGTCATTTGTTAAATTTATACTGAATTTTGATTTGCAATGTACCACGCGAAAAATTTCGCGATTTATTTAATAACCAAAAAATTTTCAAACTTCTGCGCCTAAATTTCGAATTTTTTTTTAGGTAAAATTTGCCATATTTTGTACTCTATCTTTACCAAAAAAAATATTTTGTTAGATCTGTTCCTGTAAAAAGTTATAACGAATTTTCTACGAAAGTACTTCTGCGCCAGAATTTCGAATTTTGTTTTCGCTAAAATTTTCTATATTTTATACTCTATCCTTACCAGAAAAAGTATTTTGTAAGATCTGTTTCCGTAAAAAGTTATAACGAATTTTCTACGAAAGTGAAAAAATATATTTTTTTTTTAAAAAGCTCGACTTTCGAAAAATCATAGACCCCTTAGTTTTTTTTTTAACCTTATAGTAGTGATTATATTGAGCTTTAGTAAAAATGAATGCCTATCAATATTTCCTTTGATCATCCTGTCAATGTAATTTATGTTTTTACAAATTACAATTTATTATCAAAAACTTTTATTGTTCTTAAAATAATTAGCACGATTAACCGCGGTTTAGCAAACATTAGTAACGAAATGGCCTTGTCAGGTAAATTTAAAGCTTCTTATTATTTAGTGGTTAATTAATTAATTTGTGATATAGATCGTAGATCGTTTATTTTTACTGGTCTGGAGCTACATAACGTTATGATGAGCTCGCAATTAAAAACGGTTCAAAAGAGAATAAATTATTTAAAAAATCATATTCAACCAATTTTAAATTGCCAAGATGATGATGCTCAGTTTAAAAAGTTATTTTCATCATTTTATCGTAAGTACAAATGTAATCGTATCGAGAGTATTTTTCTTGCTAAAAATCATGAGTGGTTGAACACATCATTTCATTTCCATAAAAGTACTCCAAAAAAAATTGGTCGTCCAGTAGAGGAATTTGAATCAAGTTCTGAACGAACCAAAAGATTAAAAACAGAAGATTTAAGAGAAAACTCTATTTCCATGTTAGCATATGCATTAGAAGTTAAATTGCGAGCAAGTGGAAATAGATCAGCTGCAACTGTTTTGAAAAATATCATTGAAAATCCAGAAATGGCTACAAAATATCAAAACTTACTAGAAAATGAACCAAAAATGATATCTCCTGATGATGCCTTAGGCGTTATTGTAGACGGCAAGTTAACCCGATGCCAATATGAGGTTATCAGATCAAAAGCCCCTCAAACTTTTCCGTTATATAAAATTGTTCAACAATCCAAAAACATGTGTTACCCTAAAAATATTTCTATTAATGAGACTTGTGCTTCAGTGCCCTTACAAAATTTACTAGACCACACAGCATCTCGACTAGTACAATCTTTTGCTGAAAATATAATATCACCATACGAAAATAAAGAGCTAATTCTTTATGTTAAATGGGGTTTTGATGATACTACAGGCCATCATCAGTACAAACAGGCGTTTTTGGGCAATAATTGCAGTGATTAACAGCTATAATACTATAAACACTATAAACACTATAATATCAAATACGAATTGTGACTTACTATGATAGATGTAAAATCTTGCAATAGTATTACAGATACTCGTTGTACAAAAACATGTTTTATGTGTAAAAGCTCTTCAAAAGATTTTAATGACATTCAAAAAATGTTAAAAACTCCAGTAAAAAACTTGGAATTAGGATTGCCTTCACTACATGCTTGGCTAAAAAGTTTTGAATGCCTTTTGCATTTGGCATATAAAATTCCAATAAAAAAGTGGCAAGCTAGGGGTGAAGACAAAGCAATTGCAAACCAAAGCAAACAACGGATACAGGATGAATTTAAAAAATCTTTGGGTCTTTTAATTGACCAGCCAAAGCCTGGCGCTGGAAATTATAACGATGGGAACACGGCAAGAACTTTTTTTTCGAAATTATGAGCTTACTGCCCAAATAACCAAACTGGATGTTAATCTTATAAAAAATGTTTATATAATATTAATAATAATATCAAGTAAACATAACGTTAAAGTTGATAAATTCAAACTTTTTACTACCGAAACAGCAGAACTATTCGTTAAAAATTACCCCTGGTACAATATGTCACCAACGTTGCATAAAATATTAATACACAGTACAGATGTTATTAATAACTCAAAATTACCTGTTGGATTCTTATCTGAAGAAGCCCAAGAGGCTATGAATAAAATATTCAAAAAAACCAGAGAATTCAATTCAAGAAAATGTGGCAGAAAAGAAAACCTCCAAGACGTTTCTAACTTCTTACTTATCAATTCAGATCCAATAATAACAGAAAAACGTAAAAGTCCAATAAAGACAATTAATGAACTGCCTGAAGAGGCAAAGGACCTTTTATATCATGATTAATCTTATTATTATCTTTAATTAACTTACTATTTTTTAAATAACATTTTCTACTACTGTTAACAATGAATTAAAATAAATATATGTACCCTTCTAAAATGTATATAAATATATACATTATTTCTTAACTTCATTTTTTTTATTAGAAAAAAAAAAATAGATAGGAATTTGGTTTTTTTAAATTAGCGAATTTGGAAGTTAGCTCATACATCTCTTTGCGTATCTAATATCTATAAGTAATTCCCTTTTCAGCCATTAAAACTAAGCGGGCCATAATGATAATTTTTTTTTGCGATTAGCTAAAAATATTTGCAACACTCAAATATATTTTTCGCGTCACTGATATCTAAAAGTGATACTCTTTTGAACGATGTGAATATCTTAAAAATAAAACTAAGTACTTGAGTATGCAAATTTGGTTTTTCGTGATTTGAGAAAAATATTTGCACTATGCAAATATTTTTTTTCACGTTTCTGATATCTACAAGTGATTCTCTTTTCAACCATGTGCAAAACTTATATAAAAACATAGCGGTTGAGTATGCGAACTCGGTTTTTTGCGATTTGCGAAAAATATTTGCACTACGCAAATATGTTTTTTCACGTTTCTGATATCTACAAGTAATCCTCTTTTCAACCATGTGCATAACTTGTATAAAAACTTAGCGGTTTAGTTGATGCCGCAAAATGTACTAGGCCCACCCCACTGTGCAATGTGTTGATAGTTCTATTTCAGGAATTTTCCAGGTTCTCAAACGTGTTCTAAAAATGGGAACCTGGAAAATTCCCGAAAAAGATCTATCAACACATCAATTAATAAATTTGAAAACAAAAAACTCTATAGATTATTTTTAAGGACACTATTCTAATAAAGCAAGATGGAGTATGGATTCGAACTTGAATAATTTTCATTTTCATCGTTAAAAAAAATATTTCTTTAAAATTTGAATATTAAAAGAAGTTAAAGTTTTTATAATTTTTTTTTTTTAATTAAAGTGAATTTTTAATTTGAAAACCGTTCAAAGTATCGAGTATCCAAATCAAAAATGTCGAGTATTATCACGTATTTGCAAGTAACCGAGTTTACCAGCACTTTTACTTATAGTTCGATTAGATTAAAGTTAAAGATAATTAAAGGGTAAAGATAGATTAAAGTTTCCATTCAGAGTATAATTTTTGTTTTTTTTTCAAATTTAGGGACAATTTGGGGCTTAAATATTTGAGCATTAATATGTTCATTAAAAACGATTTACTGATTTTAGCTCACCGTAACCCGTGCCGAATTCAGTCAAAGATTACACATTTTGAAGAAAAAGTCTATTATAAATATTAAAAGTTCCTAAAAGTCAAAGTTCTTAAAAAATTAGTTTATTTTTTCCCTGATTTATTTAAAGTACCCAAAAGTATTCAGTTATGGAATTCTGACTTCATCGGATATCATTAACCTACTTTAGCTTGGAATCAAAAAAGACCAACGATTTTGATAAAAGCCAAAAAACGTTTTTTTTCAAAGATTCTAATTAACGGAAAATGATGTCCTTGAAAAATCCAACTTATTAGAATTTTGAGATCTATATATCAACGACTTTCATCACATATGATTCTGCACACAGAGACAAATTTAGCTATTTGCCAACTGAAACTTGTTTACTACGACTTAAATTCGGTTAGTACGAGTTTCAGTCGGTTGGTACAACTGATCATTAGTTTTTCCAACAAAGTTCGATAAATTCAACTGAATTTTAGTTGCAACACACAAAATATTCAGTCATATAATGTAAATATCGTTGTTCTATCTGCATTTTTAAGTTGTATCTATTAAAATGCACTTTTCAATTCGGTTGGCATTTTATTTTCTGTGTGTGTCTTTAGTTTTAAAAATATCATTAAAAGATATCATCCTTGCAGTTGAATTTTAATTTTGAAATTTGTTGCTTTTTCGCTCATTTTTAGGTTATGAAAACATAGTTGTTACAAAAATCCTAACTCGCAGATGAGAAAATTATCTACATGATATCAATGAATTTTTGCATTACATCTATGAATTGTCACTTGAAATCGGCCATTGAAACTTTTCATTAAATGAATGCTGTTTAGTACAAAATTTAGCGAACAAATTTATATTTTGTATTAAACAATTCATTCGCCTAATGAAAAAGGTTCATTAAAAATAGCTTCATTAAAACTATGAAACTTTTTTATGAAGTTTAAGAAATTTGATCACTAAACTAATGAAGTTTTTTTCACTATTTGAATAAAAGATTTCTTAAACTGTATGTAAAAGCTTTACGGTTTTATCGAATCTGTTTTTAATTAAACTTTTTTATTAGTGGTATTACATTTTTAGTAAATAAAATTAAATTTTCATTAGATGTAATGAAAACCTCATTAATTTAATGAATTTGACTAGTTCTTTTGACTAGTTCTAGTATTTTAAAAACTAAAGGATCATTTACATTCACATAAACATTTATTTTTTAATAAATGTTTTAACTTTTGTATTAAAAATAAAAAAAAATTTTTTTCGACTTTCTATATTTTCCAATTATCTTTTTCTATTGCAGACTACTTAAGATTTGGGTGATGCCAATGAAACAATTGTATTGTCAAACTTTTTGAAAAGCACCAACTAATATCTAATAATTTAAATCGTTGGATCTTGAAAATACCTTCAACTAATAACAATTTTTGTATAGTTTCTTTGGAACAAATGTGAAAAGAACGCAAAAAAGTAAACTGGGGACATTTAAGATTCCATCTTTTCAATCCCTTTATCACATATCCAAATTTAATGAAAATCTGAAAAAAATTATTCTGAAAATTTCTTTTGATCAAAAGTGAAAACATTAACTCTATATGAAGCAAACTACATAAAACGATTGCTTTTTAAAGTGGAAATATTTTTTAATACCATGAAATATTATGGGGTCTACCAAGATTGTAATATTAATAGTATTAGATCACCCAATTTTGAGATAAATTTTGATCTAATTTAATTCAGTAATATATTTAAGGAATCTAGGTGGATATTACTGTATACAACAATTTTGATATTAACTCTGATAAGAGTAAATATTGATCTATATCCAATCAAATATGATATTATATTTGAGATATACCTTTTTTGATCTGGTATATTTAATGAGTTTGAAAACAATCCTTTATCAAAATGATGAATTAAAAAGGAAACAGTTTTTTGAATATGGGTTAAGCAACATTTTGAACTTTGTTTGCAAAATACCGAATTTAAAAATGAAACATCAAAACGGATGCGATTTGTTTGGATATTAAAAGTGATCATATTTAAAAAAAAAATTAATTGTCTCAAGAAAAGCCAGCATTTATCAGACAATCCCAGATTAAACACCATCATGTATGTACCAGATTTATGCACTAAAGAGGATTTTTGTGATGACGCCGCCTTAGCAAGGCCATCATCATTACTATCGTTGTCGTCATCATTGAAATTGCATACATACACAACGAACATTTTCATAAAACTACAGAAACAAAAAAACAAAAAAAACGTAGTCATTAATGCAAAACATAGCAATGAAGTGGTTTTTCATTTTTTATTTTCTCCAAAGACATGAGGAGCTTGAGCTCAACTTGTGTTCCTGTGATTGTTTTCAATAAATGTTGGGAATGAGATTGTTTCCGTTTTTGTTATTTTTTTCTTTGTTTGTTAACCTATTTTACACTGCCGTTGATCTAAGGCAACAACTACTTTTAAGTTCCAAAAATTTTGGATAGCAGGGAGGTATAATAACGCAGTAAAAACATGTTAAAACTTGGTGTCTTTTGTATACAAATGATTTTAATAAAATTCAAAACTATTGTTCCAGGGTTGCCATATAATTAATTAAAAAATACAATTCGTGGCATTTTTTTAAAGCACTTTTTTAAAGAATTATTTATTTAGAGAAAGAAAACCAGCGTTATAAAAGTAAGCCAAGGACGTATGGGAATATTTTTAGAATAAGAAAAATTTGTTTGTGCAGTATTCACTTTTTATGTAAAACAAAAAGATCGGATCAAGAAATTTCTGATCTTATAAAAACTTTAATATTCAGAAAACTACTTCATTTTCTTTTTTAATATAAAAAATTAGCTAATTTCTTTCAACAAACAAAACTATTTTAAAATTTGATTAGCCAGTGTTAACATATTACAATTTGGAAAAATTGTCTAGAAACCCTAATATTTTTCACAAATTATCAAAAGTCGTGAAAATCCGATAGATTAAAAGTATGTTTTACGTTTGGATAGATATTTGCTTTACCAACAAATAGAAATTATAATTAAAAAAATGCATTAAATTAGCGAATGAAGACATTTTTAATTAATAATTTAACATTGCACGGTTTTTTGTTTAACAAAAAGAAAATTATTTTGAACTTGAATAATCTTGCTCACATTATAATTTATGATAAAAGATCGAAAAATAAACTTTTGGTTTTATTTTTTTTTAAATTTAAAAGTAAAACATACATATATGCTTATATATACCCTAAAGTGAAACTTTTTTCATCGGGCATTACATCTTTCTCCCAAATTTCGCCAAAAAAATTCCCACGGGATCTATGAGTGGTATAAAATGGGTTAAAGGTGTTGTTGTTGTTGGTGCTATGAAATGTTTATATGTTTCGTTGTTTTTTATGCCTGACTACTTATGCTGCCTACAAATTATACAAATGCATTTATGCAACACAAAATGTGTGCATGCGAGTAAGAGCTTTAAAGATTTTGAGACAATTTTTTTGTTATCATTTTAACGTTTGTATGATACAAACAGACTGACAGACCGACACCGCACAGTGCTTCGATTAAACATGCAGTTGTCAAAATTAAAATTTTTTGAACAAAGTTGCTTTAGCCCACAGTTTCAAACGCATTTTAAAAAAATTTAAATTTAAGAAAATAGCAGAATAAATTTTATATAGATTCCACGATTTTATATCGATTCAACTGATTTTTAAAAGTGCGTAATAAATGTGCGTAATACATCGTCAAAATCAGCAAAATTCCCATTATTTTAATACTTCTATTGTCAAAAATTTAAAAATTGTGGAATATAAACAGTTTTCAAGAAATACAATTAACCCTTTCACTACCCTTGTGTACTACAGTGTACACATAAAACTTTATATTTTATTTTTAAATACACAGAAATAAATTATAAAATACTGTTTGTAATTTGAAACAAACGCCATAGAAAATGTTTGTAAATACAAAAAAAAAAATATTTTAAATTGGCACCAACTATTTGGTTTTGTAAATACAAACACAATTTTATTATTTCTTTTTTGTAATTAAGAATTTTTGTGTTTAACGAATTATTATATAAAAAACTACAATTTACAGCGACTTTAAATAAAAAATTTGTTAGAAATAAATTTGAGTTTAAAAATGAGGTTGCTTGAATTTACAAATTTGATTGTTGGTGCCATTAGTTTTTTCTGTGTATATTCATTAGGTCATTGATAAAAAAATCATTATTTGATGTCGTCGCCATATTTGTTAACAAAGTCCAATTTTTTTAATTAGACTTTATCTTGGAAAAATGGTCATTTGGTGTATCTCCTAAACTAACATGACTAGGCTCTCAAAAGTTGTCATCATTTAAAACAAAGTATTTCTTCTTATTCGAATGTATATGTATTAAAAATGGGCTTAGAATTGGCTTACTCAAACATATATCCAATAACTTCTGGAGTACCACAGGGTAGTGTTCTAGGTCCAATACTATATACCTAATTTTTACCTGTGATCTCCCAGTCCACCCAGACTGCGTAGTAGGAACGTTTGCTGATGACACAGTAGTAATGTGCTCCGGAAAAAGTAGCAGTATTGCCAATGAAAAGCTGCAATTATGCCTAAATGAAGTTGTCCAATGGACCAAAAAATGGAAAATAACCCTTAACAGTTTGAAATCAACTCACGTTTACTTTACAAATAGATTAATAAACCAAACTCCAGTATATATAGATAACTTACAAGTACCCATATCAAACTCTGCCAAATACCTTGGTATGACGTTATATGCTAAGATACGTTGGAAAGAACATGTCAACAAAAAACATGAAGAGTTAAAAATAAAATATCGCAAATTGACTTGGCTAATAGGAAGAAAATCAAATTTACCGCTGAATAATAAATTAATGGTTTACAACCAAATTCTCAAACCCTTTTGGACTTATGGTCTCCAATTATGTAATTCGACTATAGATATCATCCAACGATTTCAAAAGAAAGTTTTAAAAGATATGGTGATAGCTCCATGGTATGTTCGCAATCATGATCTACACCGAGACCTTAAAGTAAAAACTGTCAGGGAGGAAATACAACACTTTGCTAATAAACACTCCCAAAAATTAGAGCAGCATTCAACTAATTCCGCTGCTTTTAGAGAACCATCAAATTCCTAGAAGACTAAATCGTTTGCAGCCCCATGAACTGATGAGGCGCTTTAACCAGCACGGAGATTTATGGCTTAATCTTTATTGCTGTACTTTACCTCATTAAACTACTAAAATCAAATTACTAGTTAGTCTTAGTAGACTAGTTGTAATTTAATTTAAACATATTGTAATAACTGTTTAAATAAAGAGAAAAAAAAAAAATTCGAATGTGTATGTATTAAACATGGGCTTAGAAGTTTAGAAAATTCGAACTTTCGGACCCATTTTTTGGTGTGTAGGAGGGGAGCGTGCATATATGTAAACCCAATTTAATCACTCCTGACAAGAATCCGAAGTCGAAATAGAAAATTATCCACAAAAAAAAAAAAAAAAAAAAACGGTAGTAAAAGGGTTAATGTGACTTTCAATAGCAAACAAATTTACATAATTTTATTTAAAAATTTGTTAAATGTTTTGCTAAAAAAAGCTTAATTTTAATTAAAGAAAGTTTTAACGATATTGGCAAGATAGTAAAGATGCTGTAGTGAAATCAAAAATTAGCATGGTCAACTACCATCTTGTAAATTATCTGAGGGCCAACTCACTTATAAGTGATCGACAGTATGGATTTCATAGAACTCGTTCTACTTGAGATCTGTTGGCGCACCTTTCGGAATGTTGGAGTCGGTACATTCACATGTTTGGTGAGAACAAGGTAGTTGCTCTAGATACTTTCAAGGCATTCGATCGTGTGTGGCACGGCGCACTGTTATCAAAACTAATTGCCATTGGTGTCGGTAATTATTTCTCTCGATTTATTTCGAGTTTTCTTAGAGATCGTACTATACGTATTCTTATAGATGGAGTCTCATCCGACGAGTTTCAGTTATGTTCAGAGGTACCACAGGGCTCTGTTCTTACTCCATCTCTTTTTCTCATTTTTCTTAATGACCTCCTTGGTCGAACTATCAATCCTATTTACTCCTTTGCAGATGACAGCAACATTCGTCATTCTTTTCCCTTCGATCGTAGGCTAAGCCTTGTGGAGGTTGGGGGTAAAAGACAGATTATGAATGACACACTTAATCATGACCTTTCGACAAACTCAGAGTCTGGTCGTGCGAACAGGGTCGATTTTAATGCTAGTAAGACAAAATGTTGTATGTTGACGCATAGGTCCGTGGGCTCAACTATGTCATCTGTGTATATGGATGGGTTCGTTATTGAGGATTCAGATACTCTTGATGTTCTGGGCATGAGAATACAATGTGCTGTCCGTTGGATAGATCACATCATTCAAGTATCGAAAGAAGTTTTCAAGTGTCTTGGTTTTCTAAATCGTTGTAAGAAGATGGAATATAACTCCCATATATGGGCAGGTGCTTCAAAGTCTGTTTTGGTTCTTCTGGATAATGTGCAACTGAGAGCGTTGATGCTTATCAGCGATAGTAGGGTTTCGAACTCTATTGACTCGATGGAGCATCGTCGGAATGTGGGTTGTGTGACTTTGTTCTATAGATATTGCCATGGGAAGTGTTCCGCTGAGATAAGTCGACTCAGCCCGAGGGACCGGGTCTCAATTGGTGCTATCCGCTTGTCAAGTAGATCTCATCCGTTTGTTGTCCCGGCAAATCGCTCAAAGCATTACAGAGAAAATTCGTTTTTCAGTCGCATTAGCCGTATGTGGAATTGTCTCCCTGCGGAGTTCTTCCCTGCAAATTACAATTTAAGCCAAATGTCCACAAATACTACTTCCTCTTTCCTCCTCCCCATAACCTATTTTCCTGATACCAACACAATGCAATGCATTAGTAGGGGGCATCCCCTGAGTGTTGGTTGAATGTAAAAAAAAATAAATATATATAAATATAAAATTTTAACAAATTTTTTTCTCCAGAAATTTTGAATTTTTGACAATTTCTTGTCCAGCTGAGTTAAGTCACCTCTTGTGGTGTCAAAATAAATCTAACCAAAGAAAGTTGTTTCACATTTGATTTATTTGTTTAATTATTCAGAAGATTTTTTTATTTTTTTTGAAATTTGTTTATGCAACAAAGCACTGTGGGACGAGCACCGTTGGCATGGGAATATTTTATTCATATTTGGTTGATATTCAATTAATGAATATTCTGCAATTGCATAAACATGTTGTGGACAACACGAGGTTAATTTGTGGTTAAACGTATAATGATGATAATGTTGTTGATGATGATAACGATGATTGTGATGGCAAATGTGATAATCATCATATCATCATCATCATCGTCATCATTTTTAAACCAACTTGCATACACATGCCATCAATTAGACAATGTTTAAACATGATTTTGGAATGCAGGTTGAGATTAAGGTTAAGTGGAATTTCATTTTGCATTGGGGCATAATAAAATTACATATAAGCCAATACCATCAACTTATTTATTTATGCGCAATAAATAATAACATTTTTCATATTAATAAAAATATTAATTTATTTTAAATTGAAACTAAATTAATGCCCTAAAGACTTTTGAAGGCAGCAATAAATCTGTTTCTTATATTTATTTTGAATTAATCCCCTCTTTGACATACAAAAAGATTTCCTTTTCTATTTGTTTTAAAAAAATTACCTAAAGGTAAAAACTTCTGCATGTATAGCAAGATTCCTCAAATGTTTAACAAAAAAAATATAAAAAAAAATGTAAATCCTTTTTATCAACTCAATTCTGATTTCTAAAGCCAGTAGCTAATTTTGTTTTCAACTGCATGCAGAGCTCAGTACATTCAGTTGATTGACATTCATGGTTAATGCAGTGGTGTAATTAAACTGCAGACTGACTAGTGATGACCAAACCACTTACGTTCTTTATTCATTTCCATTTTCCATTTTGTTTTTTCTATTTTTTTGTTTTAGCAGTAGGGGTCTATCCGCCTCAGTCTCTCTCAATCTGCCCTCTTTTCATTTGTCTGTAAACTTGAAGAAATTTAAAAATTTAAATTAATTTTTATCAGGTTTTTAAATAATAATTTAATAAAATGTTTATTTATTTAAAATTTTAACGACAAAATAAGCAAAATAATATTAAAATAAATTATACTTTAATAGAAAATAAAAAAATATAAACAAAATAAAAGTGAGTGTTTTATGCAACAAATTTGTATCAACATGTTGCAATTATTTTTTAGTGCAAGCAAATATGTTTTTATTTGCTTGCCAGAGTTCGGTATTTTGTTGCTGAGACGGCGTGGGAAGTGTAGTATCTCTATTTGTATATACTCTTTGGTTGTAGTTGTGCTTATTCTCTGTGTCTCTCATCTTCATAAAAGTATTGGGTCAAGCTGCTGTCAATCAAAGTGACAACCAAAAGTCAAGTTTACTTTAAAGGACGAAAAACTAAAATATGTATTAAAAATACAACATACAAAAATTCGACAGCATTTTTTGTAGGGTTTTTGTACAAAAAGTGTTGATTTTATTTTTTATAATCCATAATATTTGCGCCAACTCTCTTTGGATGGATTGTTGATTTTTTGTGGCTGTTCAATATATTGACATTAATTGGGTGTGGTCCTAAGGGACTGGGAATGTTACATGTCAGTTATTTTATACAATGTCTTATTGGTGATTTTAACGAAGTTTTCATTAATATATGGCTAGTGGCTAAATAGATTGATTGGGATGTATAGCATATACAGTGGCGAGCTATTCTGGCTACATGCTTTTTGTACCTAGAGATTATTATTGAAACTCTTTAACAAATCGTTTGTCATCAACTATTCATGATTTGTATGAAGTTTTCTTAGATATCAAGAAGAGTTTCATTCGAATTTATGACAAATGTTTCATAAATCTTCATCATTTCATATAATAGTTTCATAAACTGTGTAAAA
This sequence comes from Delia radicum, assembly GCA_021234595.1. Classification (NCBI taxonomy): domain Eukaryota; kingdom Metazoa; phylum Arthropoda; class Insecta; order Diptera; family Anthomyiidae; genus Delia; species Delia radicum. The sequence continues at coordinate 8,578,081 of CM037854.1, read as the reverse complement.
ATATTTTTTTTTTTCATAGCATTTGAAATTCAGAATTTTCATTTGAAATTTAGAAATCATAAATTGAATAAAGATTTTTTATTTAAAATTAAGCAGATGTAATTTGTAATTCAGATTTTCTGTTTAATGTTCATAAACTATCATAACACAGAGTGAATTCTTTAAACGGGTTTTAAAAAAAAAATTTCAATAAAAAAATTTTCACTTAAAAATTTCTTTACAATGTGAATGAAAAATTTCTGTAACTTCATGAAGAAGCTTCATGGTTTTTTATAAATAATATGAAATTTTTCATTAAATTATATGAAAAATGACATTAATTTAATGAAAAGTTTCAATGGACGAGTTCCAGTGACATTTGATAGATCTAATCATCAGTTGAAAGTCAGAAATTCGAATCAGCTGATGTGTTCTAAATTTTAAATTGGAATTTTGTGAATAAAATTTAAATTTTCTAAATATCAATGAAAATGGAAATTCTTAACTTAATTAATGTTTTTAAATTCAAAACCAAAATTCTTAATTTGAATATATTGTTTCTGAATTTTAAGCAAAATGATTATCAATTAATATGTTCTGAATTTAAATTTTAAATTCCGAATTTTATTTGATATATTCTGAATTACACACTCAGGGCAAAGCTTCATCGTATTTATAAGGTTTTTCATAAATATGATGAAAAATTTAATTGATTTTCGTCCAACGTAACACTTCATAAATATAATGAAGCTGTTTCGTAAAAGAGCAAATTTATCAAATTTGTCACAAATATGATGAAGAAGTTTCATTACTTTTCATGATGTGCTTCATAAATGTTAATAAAAATTTCTTATATGGAATTAATCCGTTTCATAAACTTTTATGAATGTTTTATAAATTTTTATGAAATGCTTCATAAATATTATGAAACATATCATATTTATTTATTTATTTATTTACATATTATACTTATAAGTAAATTATTAGTATAATAAGGAGAGGAGAGCTATGGCAACGATGGCCTTAAGCTCAATATTTTTGTTAGTTTTAAATGGAATTATAATGGTTACAATTTTTTAAAAAAATTAAAAAAGTTTTAATATTGTCATTGGTCAAAGTAGAGTTTATTAGTTGAGAACAGTCGTTATTACTGAGATTGGTATTTTTAAATTGATTAATGTGGGGACAGTTTGAAAAGAGATGATCAATGCTTATTGTGTTGAATCCACAGAATGGACACTGTTTTGGTAGGTTCTTATCCATTATATGAGCATTTGATATTCTAGTGTGACCTAGTCTTAGCCTAATTATTATAATTTGGTCTCTTCTTGGTAGTACATTGTGGTTTATGTTTTTGAACAGTTTGTAGGCGTTAACTTTGTTGGGGTTAATTTTCCTGTACCAGTCAGTGGTTGTGTTCCAGTTTTCGGTAAATTTTGTCCTGAAAAAGTTTTTTATAAAGTTTTTTATATCGTCAAAAACTAGATTTGGTGTAGTTATAAGAGGGGCAGTTAAAGCTGCTTTTGCGGCTCCGTCCGCTGCCTCATTGCCTTTTATTCCGGAATGTCCTGGGATCCAGATAAGTTTAATGTCAGGTTGTCTTTCAATAATAAACTGTCTAATACTGTTTGGGTAAAATTGATCATTATTGCAGTTTCTTATGGCATCTAATGCAGAGAGAGAGTCAGTACAGATTGCGAATTTACCCATAAGTCTTCTAACATATTTAACTGATTCGTGTATTGCTATCATTTCGGCAGAGAAATTACTGCTGTATTCGGGTAAAATTGAATTAATTAATGTTTTGTGTTTATCTACAATGCTAAAGCTAGTGCCTTTGACGCTTTTAGAGCCATCTGTGTAGATGAATTCGTGGTCGTTTAGCTTGTATTGTATTTCGTGAAATCTTTGTTGGTATACTTCGGTACTTGTTGAGGATTTTTTTAGTTCATTGAGAGATGTGTTAATTGTAATTGGGTTGATGTGCCAGTTGGGGAATTTATTCGGATATTGTGGTTTGATGTTGTATGGTATGTTAAAGTTATCACATAATTGTACTACGCGAGTAAGTGTTGATGGTATTTTGTTGAAGTATTTTTGATTAATAGATTTTTTTAGAATATTGGATAGTGGATGTCGGTCGTTAAACATTATAGATTTAAAAAGTTTAGTTGTTGCAAAGTCCCGATATTGTTCGATTGGCATAACATTTGCTTCAAATAACATGTTTCTAATTGGAGTCGTCCTAAAAGCTCCTAGAGACAGTCGTATGGCTGAGTTAAATATTGTTTTTATTTTATTTAAATTGCTTTTTGGAGAAAATCCATATAAATAAATACCGTAGTTAATTTTGGAGATAAAGATCGAATTGAGGATATATATGAGGGATGCTGTGTTACAACCAAACTTTCTGGACGATAAGCATTTAATGATATTTAATCGTTTGGAAAGTGTAGAGTTGAGATTAGTGATGTGTGAATTCCACCTATATCGATTGTTGAAGGTAATTCCAAGTATTTTCAGTTCATTGATAGCTTCAATCGAAGTGTTGCCACCATGTAAATTAGGGGTGCAGTTTTGTTTTCTACATATATGGAGATGTTTACATTTGTTTATAGATAGCTGTGCTCCTGAGAAAGTGCACCAGTTTGTTATATCTGAGATCAAATCGATTAAGTCAATGTCTTGGTTTTTGATTTTGCTAAGTTTTTTTATTATAACGTAATCATCTGCGTATGCAACAAAGTCTAGTTCCTTGTGTAAAGATATAATATTCGAAAGTTTATTGTACGCTATTAAGAAAAGAATAACCGATAGCGGTGAACCCTGGGGAATGCCGTTTTCTAAAGGTTTAGTCTTTGAGTAGAAGGAGTTATTCCTTACCAATATTTTTCTTTTGTTTAAATAGCTTTTTATATAATTATATATTTTTGGGCCTATTTTCCATTCTTCGAGTTGATTTAGAATTGTATGAACTCCTACTTTGTCAAAAGCTTTGGTGAAGTCTAATGAGATTATTGATAAGTGATTTTTGTTTCGCAAAACTTGGCTGATTTTAAAATCTAAAAGGAGTAAGGGGTCAGAAATTGATTTTCCTTTTATGAAGCCGTATTGATTACTATTGAGCAATTTGTTTGTGGTAACAAACCACCAGAGCCTGTTTGCTACTATTTTGTCAAGAACTTTTGAGCAGCATGGATTAAGAGAAATAGGTCTATAAGACGGAATTTTGGTTTTGTCACTATTTGGTTTAAGTATTGGTATAATAAGGCTAATTTTATATATTTGGGGGACGTAGTTGTCTAGAATATTATTATAAAGTAAAATTAGTCTTGTGTGTACTTGTTTTGATAAATTTTTTATCATAGGGTACGATATACGATCTATACCAGGGGTTTTCCCAGTTAGTTTGTTTAGTGCAATGAAGAGCTCCATCACGGTTATTTTTTCTTCTATATAAGCAGCGGTTTTACTTGGTATGAGGTGCTTTTTACTCGAAATTACAGATTGTTTAAATTGTTGAAAAGTATCGGAAAATTTACTGTCACCAGATTCGGTTGACCAATATTCACAAAAAATGTTGGCAATAAGACTTGAGTCCGTGGTTGTATTGCTAGTATTATAACCGCTTTCAATGCAATGTATTGGGGTTTTTGGTTTTAGACCACAAAATCTTCGAATATTTGACCAAATTTTTTCTGAGGGTGTTTGAGGGTTAATTTCTGATGTAAAATCATTAATAGACTTTCTTTTTGAAATTTTTATTTCTCTTTTGTACAGTGCGATTGCTTTTTTAAATTTTAATTCGTTTTCAGTTGAAATATTTCTTCTAAATTTGTAAAAAAGTTGATTTTTATTTGCCTTTAATTTCTCTAATAGTTTTTGACCACCAAGGGACTGAAGGGGTGTGGGCAGATATTTTGTGCTGAGGTATACTTTCGTTGGCACTTTGTAATATTATTTTGTGTATATTAGCGGCTTCTTTATTAATGTTGTGGCTTATTGGTCGGCTACTGCTGTATCTGTCCGAAAGTTTGCTATAATTAGTCCAATTTGCACGTTTGAGATTGAAGCGGGTTCTACATATTGTATTTGTTTGGTTTGTGTAGTTTGGAAAAAGAGTTGTGATTATTGGGAAGTGGTCACTGCCAGACAAGTCTGAATCGATTGACCATTGTGCGTAAATGGCAAGAGTTGAAGAGACAATTGAAAGATCTATATTAGTAAATGTTTTGTGTGTAGAGAGATGTGTTGGAGCACCGTTATTTAAAATATTAAGTCTTGATTGAGTTATATATTTTGCTAATGTTTTGCCTCTTTTATTATTTACCTTTGAACCCCAGTTAGTGTGCCAGCTGTTAAAGTCGCCCGTAATTAATACTGGGTGTCTAGTATCATATAGGTGTAAAAGGTTATTATAATTGAATGATTTTGTAGGAGAAATGTATGTGGAGAAGATTACAAAAGATTTTTTTGAGTGGATTAGTATTGCTATGGAGTCGAAATTACTTTGTATGTCTATTGTTTCATGATGGATTGAATTATGTATTAAAAGGGCTGAGCCTCCGAAGGTATTGTATATTGAGTTCGATAGGTACATTTTAAAGGAAATAGGTATTATTATATTATTTATATTTTGTAAGTGTGTTTCCTGTAAGGAAATTATTTTAGGATTGTATTTTTTTATGAGGATTTGTAGTTCGTTATAATTATTTATGTAACCTTTTATATTCCACTGTAGAATTTTTAGTGACATATTAATAATATATAAAATGGATATTAAAGTTGTGTTTTTGAGATACTTAATATATTAAGAACTACAGGATTAGTGTTGTTAGCATAAAAAAATAATAGTTACAACATTTTTTACAATAAATAAGTGTTTTACCACACCCAATCGTACTAGTCCCGGGTATTGAGACGCCCCTCAGAGCCAGTGGAGCAACTGCGCAAAGATTATATATATAATATATAACCTTCATGCACGCACTTCAGCCGACTCCAATGAGCTACATCCCGCTACCCAGCAACACGCACGTATGAGCGTGGTATTATGATATTTTTAATTGGGAGGCCGTTGAAAGGGAGAAACGATCCGCTATTCAAACCAGACTCCTCCCCAATATTGATAGCGGAGGGAGTCAGCAACCACTCCAATGCATTGTACATTAGAGTAGTACGTCATTCCCTCCGCGTATCAATTCAAGGTTTTTGTCTGGCTCGAACGGTCGGGTCGCTCTCCCCATCAACGGCCCCCAAAGTGTTAATTTAATGTTTATTCTTCCATTACATTACTATCGTCACTCTGTTGGCTCTCCTGGCTCTCCTTTGAAGTTTTTTGTTTCTTTGCGGTAGCTTGAAGTTGGCTTCTAGTACGACGTGATGTTTTTATAGGTAGAATTTTTACTTTTGTTGTTTTACTTGCTGAATTAGTTGCTGTTTTTTCGATTGTAGTTTTAGTGTTTTCTTTTAGTTTATTGTTTGTTATCGAGTTCGGTATAGGATTTGTTGTTATTGTAGTATTACTATCAATAGTTGTTGTTTTGGGTGTTATGTTGTTTGATGTGGATGATGTTACAGTTATTGGAGTGTCGTAGATTAAGGTTGATCTTACTGCATTTAAGTATTTGACTTGTGAGTGTCTCTCATTGTATTTTTTGACAGCAGTTTTATTGTCTACTTTTTCTAGTGTTTTTATTGCTTGAATTTCTTTGTGTTTTATAAAAATTGGGCAAGTTTTGCTAATTACTGAGTGGTTAGTGTCGCTTATTTTGTTTTCTTCGCAATTACTGCATGTTTTTATTTTTTCGCAAATTTCATTTTCAGCTAAGTGATCAATGTTTCCACAGCTTATACATAGTTTGTCGTTTTGGCAAAATTTAGACATGTGACCAAATCGGAAACAATTGTGACATCTAAGTGGAAGTGGGATGTAGGGTCTTACACGAGTTATTTGGTAACCAATATTGATAGATTCTGGCAGTTCTATTGAGGCGAAGGTTAGTATAACTAGGCCTGTTTCAATCAATTTATCGTTTTCTTTTTTTAGTATTTTTTTAACTTCAGTGACTTTTTGAGTTTTTAGTTCCTCTTGAATTTCATTTTCTGTAATATTTCTTAAGTCGTTGCAATAAATTACCCCTTTGGAGTAATTGAGTGTGTTGTGTTCCTTTACTTACACATTAATGGTGGGTGAGAGGGATACAAGTTTTATCAGTTTGTTTGCTTGAGCGAAGGTTTTTGTTTTCATCAAGATAGTTCCGGATTGTAGTTTTTTGCACATATCAATTTCTCCACAGACATTATCAATGACTTTTTTGATCAAAAAAGGTGATACATTTGTTAAACTTTCGGCACATTTAGTATCATTTTCGTCGCTTTTGGATATTTTAGTGTCTCTATTTTCGGTAGGGTTTGCACTGGTTCTGATCATTAGTAGGTATTTTGGTCCAATTGTTGGGTTTTTGAGATATCTTTCCTTATCTAGCTTAAAGCTAGGTTGGGGAAGAGAAATTTTGTTCCCAATATTGGGAGGTTCATTCATTGTTGTTGGTTTTATTCAGCAGTCGATATTTTAATTTTTTTAAAGAATTATCACGAAAGAAGAATACGTATTAAACAAAGAGAATTCTTAATTGTTTTGAGTTTTGTTGTTTTTAACTGTTTTTTTTTGTATAGTTTTTACTAAGTAAATGCACTATGAATTTTACTTTTTAAGTAAAAGAAAAAACATGCGAATAGAGATGTTGTCGCTTTGATTGCTCAATTCAGACTGACATATCATATTATATGCAAAAAATTATATTTAAAATTTACAAATTTTTCACCAACTTGTCCTTAAAGACAAGTCAATTTTTATACCTATTACTTCTGATAGAAATAAAGAGCAGAAAAAAATATTAAATTTCTAATTCCGGGGTTGCCACATAATGACTTAAAAAAAAAACTATTTTTAAAAGCCATTTTTCAAAGATATTTAGAAATAAGAAGGAATAATAAAAGCAGTTACATCAATAGCGAAATAAAAATTTTGAAATATCAAATCCATTTAAGACCAGTATGGTCTTGTATATTCGCTATTTTACCGGCTTGATTCTGAAAAATCTTGAACTAAATTCAAACTAACGCTAAATTATTGAAACGCAGATTTGTAACGTTTGTATAGATATGAAAAAATTTAATGGGTAACATTTTGAAATAAACCCTTTTATATTAATAGGCACGTGCCACTACTGGGATCGTAATATTAAAATTTTCATTTCGGTATTAAGTTGGGCGTGGTAGGCAACTAACGTTATGGTGAAAAGGTAGTGTTTGCCAACCACGAATAAAAGTGATTTACTGGTTTCGACAAAGATACATAATAATATATTTTGAAATGGAAAATTTTTTCGTTCAACATATTTTTTTTAAACAAATTACATAATTGATATAATCAAGACTTTTCGTTATTGTAAAATTTAAAGTCTGCAGAATATTAATCCGTTTTTATTTTTAATATCAAAAATGAGCTAGTTTTCCAAAGGAGCACACAAATTTTAGCAATTAGAGTTGCCAAATAAAAATTTGGAAAAAATTTCCAAAAATTAGCAAAAATTTTAAAAATATAACAATTATCTAATACTTTTGCAATTTTTTACAGAAATTTGACTAGTTAATACATTAAAAATAGATTTTTAAAAAATTATTAACGCTTAACGTGCGTACAGAGCATCAAAGTTTAGACTACACTCAAAAAAAAAAGTTTGTAAAGTCAGCGAAAAATTTTGCTGAGTCAGCAAAATTTTAGTCAGGAGGGTGCTTGCAAAAAAATTGCTAATGTCAGCAAAATCTTTTTCTGAAAATCAGCGAGCTGATTTTTAGCAACAAAATTAGTAGATTCAGCAAAAGTTTTGCTAACACTTAGTGGATTAGAAATAAAAAAGCCTTTGTAAAAATTAATAAATTTTATCCTGAATTTTAGTAGACTGAAAAAAACGCAAAAAATTTGTAGAAAAATTGAAATTTAGTTAATTTATTTGCTGAAAATCATAAAACATATTTTTGTGATTCTTTTAAAAATAATTTACAATAATTACGAAATATAAAAAATTTCATTTTCTCACATTGACGACATGAATTAATTTAATATCTGAAAATATATAGAAATAAATATATATAACATAACAAAAATTTTCTTTCAACTACTTACATCAATGGTTGTCTGAATGATGATTTCTTTTAAAGGACGCAACTGCCGAAGATAATTATAGAAACGAAACGAAAAAATAAACAAAAACAAACGAAACGAAAAAAAACAACCCTTTTTTTTGCAATAAGAAAAAGGTACCATAAAAATCTACCTAAGATGTGTGTCTTTGTCTTTCGCTTTACTCTGTCTACATGTCTGTATATGTTTGTTTGCAATTTGACCACACTAGATTATTAATCTGTAAGCATTTAGTTTAGAAATACATATTAAATTTAAATATTTTATTTTGTCTTTTATTTAATTAAAAGACAATTATTTTCACAAGCCGGTGACAACGCAAAATTTAAGTTGTTTTAATCCTCAATTTTGTTTTATGTATGAAAAACAGATACAAAAGTCTTCCATGGTTGATTTTTTTATGTCTTATTAGAGTTGTACTTTTTAGTATCATTTTCCTCTTCTCTACTACATCTTAACATGCCGCGATATCTGCTTCATTCTGCGTATATCTTTCAATCTGGTTGTCGTCCACACTATTAATGTGCTTATCAGCACAATTTTTTTTAGCAAAATTAATTAATAAAACATTAGTATATTAGTAAAGCATTAGTATAAAACAGTTAAGTGCTGAATAAGTATAACAAAAATTTTAGCTGAAAACACGATTTTAGCAAAAAATTTGCTAAAAAATAGTATACCTGATTTACAAGACGTTTTACTAACTTTTGTACTAACTTATTTTTTTGAGTGTACTTATTTACTGGAAATGCTAAATGGGACACCAATTTATCTCCCTACAAAGTTTTGTCAAGAAATTTGCATCGAAAATATGACTATTAAATAATGGGTTAAAAACACATCAAATAATATTAAAATGCTGATCCAGAAATTCAAATAATTTCTGACAGTTTTAGATTTTAAAAATCTACATTGCAATAAAACATTTTATAAATTAAAAAAAAAATTATAAAAAAAAATTATAAATTTCAATAAAAAGTTAAAATTAATTTTCACGAAGTCTACGAAACTTTATTAAGAAATGACGAAGGTATATGAAAACTTCATAAATATGATGAATAAGGTATGACAAGCGATTTATGAAACACAATCATCAATATGATGAAACTTTTTTCCTGAGTGTAGTTGCAAAAATATTGTGTTATAAAAAAAATATATTAAAAGCTAATTTTCTTCATTGGTTGTAACAATTATTGTACACTACCAAAGAAAATTTTTCATTTAATAATTACACTAAGAAAAAAAAATCTGTAATGCCTACTGCAAATTTTGCTAATATTAAGGGAAATTTAACTATTTTGAGGTTCCCGGTATTTTTTGCAAAATTTAGCAAAAGTCTTCTTAACTGTAGTAAAATGAAATTAGTACAAAAGTTTTAGCATAATTGCAGTAAACTGCAGTTTACATTTAATTTGCTAAAATCAGAAAAAAATTTGTTAATTTTGAGTACAACCAATAGAAATTCGCACTTAATTTAGCAACTGGCTTTCAAAAATTAGTAAAATAATTTGCTAAAATCAGCAACAAAAATTAGTACAAAATTCAGTAACCTGTAAAATGAGAATAGCAAAAAATGTTACTAAAATAAAAAATTGTACTAAAAATTAGTACAACAATAGAATGGAATGCTTTTTCTAGTAATGAGTGTATAAAACGTTTTAAAACATTTATAAGATATTTCATAAAAAACTATGAAACATTTCATAAATATGAAGAAATTTGTCATCAATTTGTATTTTAATGAATTATCTTCATAATAATTATGAATCGTTACATTGGACAAAAATCAATGATGAATAAAAAGAATTAAAAAAATAAATATGTATCGCATCGTTTTTTATAATTTATATAATATGTGTAACACTTTTTAAAACATTTTTATAAGACAGTCAAAGCCCAGTATAACGAATGATATATTGTCAGGCCCATTCGTTATATCGAAATATTCGTTATATCGCAACAAATGTTTGTAATAAATCGACAACACATTTAACATTTCTGAAAATGGTGAGTTTTTGAAAATGAAAAATAAATCTGAAATTGTGGGTGCACTCCTACGAATAATTTATCCAAAATCAGCGGATAAAACATATTTTTTATTTTCAGTCTCTCAATTTCTGCCTGGCATCGGCAGGCTTTCCAGCTAGTTTTTTTATAATACTTGCAACGGCACCTGAATACGCTACTCTTATAATTTTTTTTAACGTATAATTTTTTTTCGTAGTCAGGTGCCTTTACAAGTATTATGAAAAATATATTTTTTGCCAAAGGTGAAAAATCGGAGCATTTTTATCCAATTATTTGAGTTCGAGCTCAAATAACCTGATGTCTGAGTGTGATTCTAAGACCAGATGTGTATTCAGCGTACCTTCTACCTTCAGAAAAGTATAATGCAGCTTTAGGCAAACAAAAGTACTTACATGTACTCAGAAGAGCTCCCCACTGTATGTTTGCACTAAATTTTGTCATTATGTACATACGAGAATTGCATATTGGAAATTATATAACTGTATAGACATTAGAGTGGATAAGGATTTAAAATTTGTTTCATTTAAAAATGAAAAAAAAAAACATAAAGAAACATTTTTAATAAACAACACTTAAAGTTTACCAAATATTAAGTAATTTGTACTAAATTTTAAGAAATTCGGGATTGATTTGGCTACAACGAAAACTTAACTCAAATCAAATATACAGTTTTTTTCTATAAACGAATAAATTAGGTAAATTTTTTAATAAAATTTAATCAATTTTGCTTTAAATTTTATGAAACTTTATTAAGTTAGTATATTTTTGGCTTAAATTAATTTTAAGTTTTGCATAATATTTAATCAGAGACCGAAAATAACAGTTATCCAGAAAACTTTAAATCAAAAACTCTCTATGTTAGAGTCAACGGAGAGGAGACGTATACTATTATATACCAAACGATTCGTATTGAAGGGCTCTTTCAGAATCTAATGTGATCTTAAGGAAACGATCTCAACTACACATTTAAGAGTTATTTTTCAACGGAAAAATAAAAGATCGGATGAAACTCTTAAGATGAGAGTTTTATTTCGCCTTCATTAAATAAAACTCTTTTGAGGAGTTTTATTTTTTCCGTCTGAAATAAAACTCTTTTGAGGAGTTTTATTTTTCCCGTCAGAAAATAAGGCTCGTTTGAGGAGTTTTATTTTGAAACTCATTTAAGGAGTTTTATTTTTCCGTCTAAAATAAAACTCATGTTTATTTTCTTCTTTTTTTATTGACTTTATTTGCTATAATGTGTGTATTCTGTGTATTCTTTTAGCCTCCCAGAACTCAAAAAGAGGTTTAGCAATCGATAAGGGCCATGGAGAAAAATTGTCGATTTCATAGAAAGCTTTTTTCATCCTCATTATCACTTCCTTCGCTTTCTTGTTCCATATCTACATATATAAGAAATATAACAAAAACCATTTAATAATAGGAATCAAACAATAACAAATTAAAAACCCACAAGTTTAGATTTTAAGTTTTAAAAATTGAATTGCAAATGATTTTTCCAAAAATAAAATTGTAAATTTATGGTTTAAAAATTTATTTTTCCTTAAAAAGGAAAAATTTATTTTCACAAAGTTATGAAACTTTTTCATGAAATGATGTAGTCTATGAAACGTTTGTCATACATTTTTATGAAACTTTTCATCATATTTATGAAAACTGCATAAAAATGGTGAATAATTGATGACAAACTATTTATGAAATAATTCATCAATATCAGAAAACTTTTTGCCCTGAGTAAAGTTTCCTTGGAAGATAATATATTTGATTTTTTTAAATTTTATGTATAAAAACCATAACTCTCATCATATTTATGAAAATTTCTTGAATATGATGAATAATTGATGACAAACTATTTATGAAATAATTTCATCAATATGAGGAAACTTTTTGCCCTGATTAAAGTTTCCGTTTAAGATAAAATATTTGATTTTTTTTTTTAATATTCTGTATGCAAAATCAGCGTAGCCGAAATATTTAAGATCAATGCTCGGTACTCTTGTTTTTAATTTAATGAGTCAATTTGAATTTTTGGCTTTTCTGTTCTGTCTGTAAAACGCTATATTTTCATATTTCTAACTAATTCACATAAAAAAACTAATTACTTTTAGCACGGTTAGATTTAGTAAATGAAATATTTGTTTAACTGTTTCAAGTAAGATATCTTCAATTATTTTAAAATAGTTTAAACAATTCAGATTAACCCTAGAACATACACCCGGGTACAAATGTATCCCCTTGCAACTTTGCAGTACTGTAACTCAGGATCGGCTTAACTTACGGCATAGAGATGCCGGATCTAGCAAATATAAGTAATTTAAAATCTTTTAAAGGTTATTTGATCCAATTAGGATCAGTGGTTCAGGAGCTTCGAGGTTCCAAATTTGGCACCTACGTAACTACACACAACATTTGGCTATCCCATGCCCGTGACCTTTTTTGCCTATAACTCTTGAACTAGGTAGAATATTTGCATGAAACATAAATTAAAACATTTGTAACATATTAAAATACGCATTAAAAAAAAATATTGAAATTGATACCTTTAAACATTAGAAAAGGTCAAAATGAGCTCCTAGGTACAAACGTATCCCGGGTGTGTGTTCTCGTAGAAAAAGTTGGGTATGCATCGTACGGTCAAACAATTTGCCATTTTTACTAACTAATAAAAAAAAAAAAAAAAAATTATATTTTGGGCCAACTCTAATATATTTGTTGGCGATATATATTGTCAAGAGCAAACAATAATTACTTATTGGAATAACTGCTATAAGGTCATGTCATTGCATGTTCGATAATTTGATTTGATTTATAATAAATTTTTGTGAATAGGGAAAAGGAATAATATAGATGTTAGAAAAACTATAGAAATGGTTAGCCGTTAACTTTGGTGAACTTGTAATCAGGCGCGGATCCAAAAAAAAACCTTTTTTTTGGCTAGGGGAGGGTAACTTCGAGTATTTTTAATAAATTTTTTAATCTTTTTTACATTTTTATATGGAAAAATATCATTTTGAGTGTGGAGGGATTTGAAATTTTCCCCCTTGAAACCGCGCCTGTTGAAGTATATATTAAAAAATAAAATGTTTATTTTTATAACATTCACTCAAAACTAATCTAAATAAAATGTATCTTAACATAAAAAAATAAGATTTTAGATGTGATAAAAGTTGGGAAAAATTAAAAAAAAAATGTTTTTAATTGTAGGTACGAACAGATTTTTGAAACCTATTTCAAAGTTGCAAAGTAGACAACACCTTTTTAAAACCCCATTTTAAAGCCCAAAAGACCAATGTCAAAATAACTAAAGTAATGAATTTAAAATGAGTAAAATTGAAAATTTATGTTCTTTGGTTAAAACTTAGATTTTTTCCCATTTTCACTGATAGCAAAAGCATCATCGTCCAACAACACATTTCTCGTGTTACCAATTAAGAAAGAATTTTTTAAAACGTTTGCTTAACCATTTAATGTCTTTTTAGGAATTTGAATTAGAAAATTTAATTTAATATTGCTTTATTATACACTCAGGGAATTTCTGCTAGCTGTTTGGGTTGTAATACAGTTTCTTTATTTTTAATGTAAATGGAAGTCATTTGTAGAATAAATTAAAGTTTTTACTAACCTTGTAGTTCATTTAAAAAACAAACCACATCAAATTACTGTTTTATGATTTTACATTAATTTTTTACATTCGTTTTTTGTTATTTAAAAAAATAAAAAAAAATATTTTTTAATCAATGGTGATAATCTTTAATTTCGAGCTCTTATATATATTAGTCCTCATTTAGTTAGGAAGCTAGTTTATATAAATACTTGATGTTTGGCATGGGATTGTTATCTCTTTCAAAACGTGTTCTGATGATAAGAACCTAGAAAATTCCCGAAATAGATTCATCAACACATTCCTGAAAAGGTCAAATAATAAATTTGAAAACAAAAACTTTGTAGATCATTTGTTAGGACAATATCCTAATAAAGAAATATAGGCTATGGCCTCGAATTTGAATAAAATTGCACAATTAAATGCCGAAAATAAGATAATTTTTATTTTTAATAAAAATTATATCAAACTTGAAAAAAATAAATATTTGTTTATTTTCTAATAACATGTGGTACATTTTTACTACAATTTTTACACTCAAAAAAAATAAGTTAGTAGAAATGTTAGTAAAACGTCTTGTAAATCAGGTATACTATTTTTTAGCAAAATTTGTTGCTAAAATCGTGTTTTCAGCTAAAATTTTTGTTATACTTATTCAGCACTTAACTGTTTTATACTAATGCTTTACGAATATACTAATGTTTTACTTATTAATTAGCTAAAAAAAAAATGTGCTGATAAGCACATTAATAGTGTGGACGACAACCAGATTGAAAGATAAACGCATAATGAAGTAGATGTCGCGGCAAGTCAAGATGTAGTAGAGAAGAGGAAAATGATACTAAAAAGTACAACTCTAATAAGACATATAAAAAAATAAACCATGGAAGTTTTTGTATCTCTTTTTCATACATAAAACAAAATTGAGGATTAAAATAACTTAAATTTTGCGTTGTCACCGGCTTGTGAAAATAATTGTCTATTAATTAAATAAAAGACAAAATAAAATATTTATTTATTTAAACTAAATGTTTATATGTATGGTCAAATTGTAAACAAACATATACAGAAATGTAGACAGAGTAAAGTGAAAGACAAAGACACACATCTTAGGTAGATTTTTATGGTTCCTTTTTCTTATTGCAAAAAGGGTAGTTTTTTTCGTTTCGTTTGTTTTTGTTTATTTTTTCGTTTCTATAATTATCTTCGGCAGTTGCGATAGCATCATTTAGACAACCATTGATGTAAGTAATTGAAAGACAATTTTTGTTATGTTATATATATTTATGTCTATATATTTTCAGATATTAAATTAATTCATTTCGTCAATGTGGAAAAATGAAAATTTTTATATTTCGTTATCATAGTAAATTATTTTTAAAAGAATCACAAAAATATGTTTTATGATTTTCAGCAAATAAATTAACTAAATTACAATTTTTCTACAAATTTTTTGCGTTTTTTTCAGTCTACTAAAATTCAGCAAAAAATTTATTAATTTTTACCAACGCTTTTTTATTTCTAATCTACTAAGTGTTAGCAAAACTTTTGCTGAATCTACTAATTTTGTTGCTAAAAATCAGCTCGCTGATTTTCAGCAAAAGATTTTGCTGACATTAGCAACTTTTTTGCAAGCATCCTCCTGACTAAAATTTTGCTGACTCAGCAAAATTTTTTTGCTGACTTTACAAACTTTTTTTTTTGAGTGTACGTATAACCACATATACTTATGGTAATGCTTTTCTACACTGATTGTTAGTGTTTTTTTTTTGTATTTTTTATAGTTTAGTGGTGTAAAATATATTATGATATGTAATAATGCAATAAGATCTACAAATTTATGTAACTTTAATTAAATCCAAGCAAAAACTGTGAATTTAATATTTTGAATTTGATTCAAAATTAAAAGTTGTATTTTAAAGGTTAGTTTTAAGACAGTAAAAGACAAAATTTTGCAAAATTATTGGCATAGGTATACATATTAATGCTTGAGAAACCATATGATGTAAAAATGTGTTTTCAAAAAACGTTCGCTTGTATTGTATCGCCGTATTGGAGCGAGGCATTCAACTGTCAACTTAAAATTAGTTCTTCAAAAATGTAGGCCACCCGAATTTAGCAGACTGTGATTCGAAACTTCATTGAAAATTCTGCTGGCGCCAATTCAGGTACTACTTTCTGCTGTTCGTAGGGGGCTTTTATATAAGTGTAGTATTTTATTGTTTCTTGTACTAAATTTGTAATCTAGTTATTTTACTAATTTTTAATAAAAACCTGTTTATTCTGGCGTGTTCTCAAAAACGAATCCACATAAAATTGTTGGTTTTTCTACAACAACAACACATAATTTTATGTGAAAAGGAATAAGAGTGGATTTGTTTTTAGAAAACCTCGATTAATTCAAAACAAATTAGCATTTTATTAATTCTATGCAGTGGGATCCCGAGAAATTAAAGAAACATTACTGTTTTCGCTGGAACCGGAAAAGAAACCCATATTTCAAATAAAATTTGCTATGCAAACAAATCTAAGAATGCCTAACAGATACAAGCAATACAATACCTTTGTGAACCAATTCTATAGTTTTCTAAATTTATTTTTGTTTTTTTTTTTGGTGGACAAAAAAGAAAGCTTACAAAATATGACCTTGATCTTTTTTTATTTTTTCTGTAACACCTTTCACCTTTCTTTTTTAATTCTAAGGAATTTTTTTACAAACCTTTGGTTGTTTTTTTAATTTCCAGTTTTCTTGTTTCTTCATCATCATAATTATAACTATCATTATCATCAACTACTTGCTGGTATGGTGTAGCACTCATTATTGTTGTTATTGTAATCATTATCATTATCACTATCACTATCATCACCATCATTCTCATTATTATCATGGTCATTTTTATTTTAATACTGTTAAGTTTGTATTACAATATTATTCTTTTAAATTGTTTTATTTTTTGTCTATTTTTTATTTAACCATAAATACAGGTTTCATCTCACAAGGAAACTACACTATGGTGAATCCACAGATTTAAATGAAACTTGTTGTTGAGAACAACAAATATTAGACATGTATTTTGTTTAGGTTCGCAATAGCATGTTTAAGAGTTAAAAGGGGGGTAAAAAATTATAAAAATGGTTTATGAGACCATGTTTAAAATTTAAGAAATTAAGATTTTTTTTGTATGCAGCACTTGAGAAAACTCAAATTTTGATGCCTATATTGCCTAAGCTGTTGGCCCAGGGTGGCCACATATTTAAATTTAAAATAAGGGTTGTAGAACTTGTTCGGAAAAGTCATGTTAAAGCCGTACGTTTAAGAAAATTTAAAAAAGCACAGACACTCCCTCGATAAAATGAAATAACTTCCCCTACAAATGTGGTATTCCAATTTGAATAAAAAAAAAAAAATTAACCGCCAAGCACTGAAATGTTAAATGGATGCGTTTTTAAAATACTTTTCATTTGATATCCATTGTCAATAGTTAAATAAATGATGTAAGAAATAAATTATATAAACGTCAAATTGGGTAATTTTTGACTCCCCTTTTTAACCCCTCACCATGCGACTTCGAATTTAAAATTTACTTGTCTAGTATTTTTTTTTTGTCCTTTGCAACATATCCAAGTTTCATTCAAATCTTCGGGTCCGCCAAATGTGTAGTTTCCTTGTCAGTTTTTTTTTATAGCGAATTAATGACTAAATTTTTATGATGAGTGGCTATGAACTTGAGCCACATTGTTCCACTTCAATGTAAATGCCAGAAATTTTAAATATGGCCAAAGCTAAGCCAAGTAGAGCCAAAGCAAAGCAGAGTATAAAAGGAGGAGAGGAAGGAAGTTGGAACAGGATATACAACATCACTTCTATATCCTTTTTTGTTCATCCATTCAACTCTTAAATAAGGTTATAAAAAAGTAGAAAATATACGACAAAAAAACACTTAAACTTATAAATAGAGCCTGTCATGAAATAGAGGTAAAACTAACTGCCTTGACTACCAGTTTGTTGGTGGGTTATATATCCGTCCGTCCGTTTGTCCGGTCAAACGTCCGTCTGTTTATCCTTTCTGTCTCTTTACACTCGTTGTTATTGTTTTTAAAATTTTCAATTTTTTTTTTCAGTGTGTTTGGTATGAAGCTGTTGTAGCATTGAAGAAGTTTCATCTCTTTTTTGTTTGTTTCCTATTTAATGCTGTTGTGCTCTCCAGTCAGGACGAGTATTGTGATGAAGGTTATTTTCTGTTGTTGTTTAAATTGTGAGGTGTTAAAATATTTGCCATGAGTGTTTTGGCTCACTTTGCTATGTTGGCTGGAATACATTTTTTTTCCTCCAGATGATGATTATGCGATGATGACGGTTTGTTCGGTAGTTAATCAACATGAGTATTTTTACTTTAAATTTTTTTTTTTTTTGTTCTGAAATCTCTACTCATTTTACCTGACGGCTGACAATAGAATTTCATTAATTTAATTTGTTTTCCCCTGCTTCGGCTTGTTGTGACTCTTGTTTGGTATGTCAAACTTTTTTTTTTCTTGTTGATAATTTTATTAAACATAAACATTAAAATATTGTTGACATTAATAACCCCAAACAGAAAAAGCAGAAGTTAAAAAAAAAAAGAAGAAGGGGGTTTTGTTTAAGAGGGTTTTGTTTATATTTAAATTTAATTAGATCAGATACTTTTAATAAAAGTGAAATGTTTAAGTAGCAATAAACTTTAAAATTTTATGAAAAAATAAAAATTTGATGTTCAGCATTTTAACAATTTGACAAAAATCTTGAATTGATTTAAAAGTGTTGATTCAGATTGTATGATAAATTTATAAAAATTTATGTGCGCTGCTATTCATATAAAAGGCATTAAATAGTCATATTTTTAATCTTTATTTAAGACAAAAAAAAAACAATTTTCTTTTTAAATAAACAAATTGGATTTTTTTATACATACAATTTAAAATATAAGATATTTCCTCTTAATATTTTATCGTGTGGTAAATACTGATAAGACTTTCAGCAACATTTGGGTATCAAATTTGTTTAATAAATATGCAGCATTAACTAGTAAATCGTCGATTTTTCTCAGTTGTTATTAAACCCGATTAAAAAAAAACTGATATGAAGCATTATATAGTTTTATCTAATTTAATATGACCACATAATGAATTACACAAAATTTCATCAAAAAATGTCTCCATTAAATTGTTTCAACTTACATCTAATTGTATCACATAAGGTTTATTTACACCCAAATAAATATTGGTTGTAATTCGGTCAAAACCATTAAAATTTCCATTAAAATTTATTTGCTAGGACATTATTTCATTAGGTTAGGTTAGGGTTAGATCGAAAAGAGGATTCAGAGAAGGGAAATACTTCCCTAAACTGACTCAAGTCCCTGAGGACTTACACTTAAGCCAGAATGTCGGCTTGTTGTGCGCTCTAAACAATCGGTTCCATGTCCTATGTCACCTTACTATCCCAGGAACTCCGTCGCACTGACGAAACTACTCAACTTCTTCAATCCTATGCCCCTAAGATCCCCCAATGTGGATATTGGGGGATCTTTGCCGGATTCCGGCAAATGCCGGGCATTCACAGAGATAGTGTTCCAAGGTCTCCTCGTCTTCCCCACAGGCCCTGCACACTTCTGACTCCGCCATACCAATACGGTGGAGATGGGCCCATTATTTCATTAGGACGTACCTATTAATACTCGTAAATAAAAAAACCTATTAATACTCGTAAATAAAAAATGCTATATTAGCAATTAAAAGGTGGAAACCGGAACAGGAAAACAATACTATTAAACAATTATTTATATTTCCAACAAATTTTTTAAATATAATTCGGTTAGCAATTGCGTACGGTAGAAGCAACCATTTGTTTAGTGAAAATGTTAAAAAAAAATTGGTACCTGTTATCAAATTTATTAAAAAATTGTTGATAAGGAAAAGTGGTAACTGTAATTACGGGTTTCCCAGTCATATATACAATTAAATAAGGGTTTTGGTAAAACCAACTTATTGTGGATTGCATTGATTATAGACGCAACTAATGATTTGTATTGACAAACGAATTTTAGACTATGTTTGTTTTCCTAACAAAATATTTAAATTCAATTTTCGCACTTAAAACTTATAAGTATTTGTGGTGTTATGGGTAGGGCGGCAGCCAATTACTCCGAGTTCAAATCCCGGAAAAGACAAACGCAAAAAGGGTTTTTTCAATTAAAATAAAATACTAAAATGTTCAAACAGATAATAACTTAAAAAAATTTAAATGCAATAGTGGTGTATTTTGTAGTACGGCAGACGGTGAACGCAACCATTTATTTAGTGATACACTCACAAGAATTTTTCCATAAAAAATCAACAGTTGTTTAAAAGTTTAATCGGTAAAGTTGTTTCAATGGAATATATAGTTAAATTGCCGAAGAAATGTATTTTTTAACGTTCTGTCTGTTATTCAACAAAAAATAAAAATAAACAAAAAAACGGACTTTCCGTAATATTTAGTTAAAATATTCAGTTAAAATTTTCTTTTTAGAACAAAAAGTTGTTGTATTATATTGAGTATTGAAATAAATGAAAACAATCTATTGTTTTTATGGATTTTGTCAATTAAATTTTCAACAGTTGAAAATAAACTTAAAAATACAATTGTTTTAATTTGTTTGTAAGGGCTAATTTTGTCAATTGTCTGACAATTAAATTAAAAAAACAAAAAACTATTTATTTCATTTTTCACTCGACGTTTCTTTGGCTTATTTCCAATTTCTTCAGGAGTTTTTTATTGTTACCGCTTTCAAAACGTGTTCTGATGATGGGAACCTAGAAAATTCCCGAAATAGATCTATCAACACGTTCCTGAAAGGGTCAAATAATAAATTTGAAAACAAAAAACTCTATAGATTATTTGTTAGGACAATATCCTAATGAAGAAATATAGAGTATGGCCTCGAACTTGAATAATTTTCATTTTCATTGTTAAATTGATTTTATTTTTCATTGTCAGAAAATATCATTAAATTAAAATTAAAAACGGGACTTCACGACACAAAATTAATAATTATTAAAAAATATTTACGACACAACAATTATATCACAGTATAAACTATCTTATTGGAATCACAGACCTTTACTCTTACTTTGTTTTAAACGAAAAGTAAGTAGTCCCGTTTTTAACTGATTTTCAGGTAATTTAATGTGTACATTCAGTAGTCTTTACGGAAAAAATATTGTGAGTGTAGTACAAGAGAATTGATACGATCTATCTAATTTAAAAACAAAAATTATCGATAATCAAATGTGGTTACTGCAAATACGGATTTCACAATCAAATATGCCACTAAATTAGGGTTTCAGTAGTACCAAACGTATTGTGTATTGCCTTGATTGTAGACTCAAATAATGATTGGTATTGGCAAACGAATTTCAAACTATGTTTGTTTCTCTAACAAAATATTTAAATTCAAATTTAACACTCAACATTTATAAGTGTTTGTGGTGTAGTGAGTAGAGAGTTTGCCTTGTACTCCGAACTTCCGAGTTCAAATCTCGGGAAATACAAACACAAATAGGTTTTTTTAATTAAAAAAATATCAAAAAAAATCAAAAAAGTTTTTTAATTACAATTAAATTTTGTTGAACGTAATAATATTTATGTGGAATGTAATTTTGGGTTAGATAACTGAAAATTATCTTTCACGACTAAACATATAATTTAACATTACGAAAGTTGTCGTAACCTCCACAATTCGATTGGCAAAAAATTCGTTGGCCACAACTAAGACTGTTTTCTGGGTGTAAAAATATAAAGTAATATGAAGATAGTTGACGCAGCCGCCATAATTCGATTGGCAACAAATTAATATGGAAGTATGTGATAGTGGCCCTATGTTCCTCCAAGGAATTTAAAGGATTATATATATATATATATATATATGTGATGTTGCATGTGATCATATATAATTTTGTCTCCGATTTAAGTTTTCTAAAATTTTTGATATGGTCCCTTGCATATTAATATCTAGATATGCCATAAAGTGTGCGCCCAAATAAACGCTAACACAGAAAAAGTTACATTAATAGAGACTGAGTTAAACGTTAGTTTATATTCAACATTTAATTGATTCAAATTTTATACAGATTTAAATTCTCTACCATCTTATATAAAAGTTAAGCGTTTAATACAATTTTTTTTAATTTTTATGGTATGGCCATATCAGTTGTGATTTTTATGTCCACTTATCGAAAGTTGGAAATAGATTTGAGATCTTTTTTTGAAAATTTCGATTGTTTTTTTTTTTGTTTGGTACTATTTCCGGACGTCTCTAAGACTATTCGCTACATACAAACAAAATAACTGGGTAAACCTGCTTTTGATTGTGAACTAAATATACAATTCATTTTGATTACACGAGTAAAAACGTTTACATATGTATAATCATGCATTATTTTATATAAATGTATATGTTATTGCATGCTATTATATGTGAATATATATGCTTATATATGTTTATATTGGTTTCTTTAAATTTTGTATTTTATTACATATGGACCAATATATAATCATATATGACTTATACAATTATATATGGTTAATCTATCTATATACGAATACATGCATAATTATATATAACACAAATCGAAATTATATGTAATAACATATAGTAAAGGGTGGTTAAATTGTAAGGGCCGATGTCGAATGTGAACCACACCTAAACGCCAAGTTTTTTCCGAATTTTATTTGACATTTCTCTATTTCAGACTTACTCAATTTGAACCATGGAGAGATACACAATCCAACAACGTGTTAAAGTTATCCAGACTTATTATGAAAATGGGCGTTCAAATCAAAATGCATATCGTGCACTTCGTGATTTTTTTGGTCAATTTGATCGTCCAAATGTGCGTACAATCGCAAAAATCGTGGAAAAATTCGAGCAAACCGGGTCTGTAGAAGATGTGAGAACACCAGTGCATGCTCGTACAGCTCGTACTGCAGAAAATATTGCTGCTGTTCGCGATAGTGTGGCTGAAGAGCCGTCCACCTCAACTCGTCGTCGTGCCCAACAATTGCACCTCTCACGCTCGTCGTTGATGAACATTATGCATAAAGACTTGCATTTACACGCTTACAAGGTGCAATTGGCTCAAGAACTAAAGCCTCTTGACCATTCCAAACGTCGTGAATGGGCAGAATGGTGGCAAGAAATGGCAACAGTGGATGATCAATTTTCGAAGAAAATCATCTTCAGTGATGAGGCACATTTTCACCTCAGTGGATTCGTCAATAAACAGAATTGCCGCATTTGGGCGAATGAGAATCCAAGAGTGATTGTCGAAAAACCAATGCACCCACAAAGAGTGACTGTTTGGTGCGGTTTATGGGCTGGCGGCATCATCGGGCCGTATTTTTTCCAAAATGATGCCAGTCAGGCAGTTACTGTGAATGGTGTTCGCTATCGTGAGATGATAACGAACTTTTTATGGCCCGAATTGGAAGATTTGGATGTGGACGATATGTGGTTTCAGCAGGACGGTGCCACTAGCCACACAGCTAACGAAACAATGGCTCTTTTGCGCAACAAATTCAATGGCCGTGTTATCTCACGTAATGTCAATGTCAATTGGCCGCCAAGATCATGTGATTTGACACCGTTGGACTTTTTTCTTTGGGGTTATTTGAAAGAAAAGGTGTACGTCGATAAGACAGCAACAATTCAAGAGCTAAAGGATGAGATAATTCGGCACATTAACGGCATAGAACCTCCATTATGCCTCAGCGTCATCGAAAATTTGGACCATCGGATGGAGGTGTGCCGCCGTGGTCGCGGCGCCCATTTGGCCGATATTTTGTTCCATACATAATTGAGTAATACCAATATATCATAATAAAATAAAATTACAATAATTTCCTAAATAGTTTGTGTTTTATTCAAAATCAACATCGGCCCTTGAAATTTAACCACCCTTTATAATATCCAAAAAATGTACTTTTAATCAGGTAATCAAAAAATTTTATTATCTGACAAATTTTTCAAACATAGTCGGATGAATAAAAAGTATTTAAATCAATCGCTTAAAAAGTTATAAAGAAAAATGCGGGTTAACGTTTATTTCGGCGCGCACTTTATATAAGGTGGAGCAAAAATAACCTTCCGATGTTTTTTTTTTATTATGTATTTATTATGTATAGCATTTTCTGATAGGAGGATTACTTTTGCGCCACCTTATATATACTACACTCCTAAAATAAAGTCTGTAAAGTCAGCAGACTTTTTTTTTAATGTGTACATATGGTATATGTTTTTAAGAATGATTTCATTTTTAATTTGATATCAATTAATATAATGTTACGTACACACAAGAAATAAAAACTCATTTCAATCACGAAAACCACCGATTCAATAATTTTAATTGGTAAATTCCGCCAACATCGAAATTTGCTAATTCAATTAGTAGTTGATGGCTTTGTATTATATTTCAATTAAATAATAACTCATTTGACTAAAAAGTGATCAATATTTTCTCCAAAAGCAAAAAATAACATTTGAAGGGCTTATTGTAAAAACTTGATAATACGCATTTGAGTTTGTTTTCGCATTTTAAAGGTGGAAAAAAGTGCAAAAAATTTCACTTTTGCTAGACGTTTGTACTTTGTATTAAAAAGCGTTTAAGTAAGAATTATATTAAATATTAGACAATAGATGTCAAGAATACAGTGAAAATTCATAAAACAATAAACGTGACTTATCCAGTTTTTACAATAAGATCTATTGGATTAAGTGCTGCTGTTGAAATGTTATTTTTATAGCTTGATTTTTATAATATTGAATTTAAACTTGTATGTAATTCTCATTTGGTCAACAGATTTACTTATATTTATGTGAACAAGTTCTAGGATAATGTTTAAAAAACGTTTAAATTTTTATTAAACAAAATTAAACTTTAAAAATTACATTATCAATTTTATATGATCATGATTTAGACTAAATAAATATTCAAATATAGACCACAAATAAACCTATCGAGAATTTATAAAATCTTATTGAAATGAATTCAAAATATGTATTACTAATACATAAGCATTTATAAAAAACCAATACATAAATATTACAAAAAAAAAACAAGCAACAATATTTTTTTTTTAGAAAATGCTTTTAACCGATGGTATAACAAATGTCAAAAAAGTTGCGAATTTAAGCCGTTATTTAATTGATTCAATTAATTTTTTATTGAGAGCTTTTTAAATTTTTAAGACATCGATTTAATTGAAAACATTCGGTAAATATTTTTTTGTTTATAATATGGTACTTGTTATATTAAAATTTGATTTTACATCGAATATAAAGTTGAATTTTGTAAAATTTAAAGTGCAGTAATTTTGATATTTTTTGTAAAATAACCCAGCAACATTTTTTGGAACAGATTACCTATGAACCTGTTCTAGAACAATTTCTTTTATCACCGGTTACATGGAACCGGTTCTAAAACAGGTTCCTGGGAGTCGAAATATAAGGTGTCACTGTGCCAGAACCAGTTATATAACTGGTTCTAGAACCGGTTCTAAAGCAACCTGTTCTTGTTTGGAGAAAGAGAAATATTGCTAACAGGACAAACTCCATACAAAAAGAACCAGTTGCAAAACAGAAATTAGAACCTATTGTAATACTGTATGAGTTGTTCTGCAACATTAGTACTGGCATTAGTACTAGCAAAAACTAAAAATTATTCTTAATTGAGAATATTTTAAGTTAAATGATAAATAACGTGCAAATCTTAATTTCGATATGAAGATTCAAACTGTCGCTTAAAAATATCAAAAAAAAATTAATTCATTTACATAATTCTTTGATTGCAAATAAAAATTTTCAATATCAACTTAAAATTTTCTGCATTTCAAATAGGAAACTTTAATTTATTAAAAGTTCTCTTGGTTTCAACTGAAATTTTAAATAAATATAGCAAACCCGTTTGTAGCTACAAAACTACAATAAATTTTATGTTTATCCTAGTTTTACCATATTTGGCCTAGTATTTGAGATTTACAAATATTTTTTAAAGTGTACTTATTCATTTGTTCTTACGGATTTGTTAGTTAATTAAACAATATTTAAAAATAAATAATAAGAAACATTTGATTTAAATGAAAAGTAAGTACACCGGAATTTAACTGATTTATCATATTATGTTTTCGGTTAATTTAAACTAGAAACTATTTTGAGTGTAGACAACATGGGTATTACCATTTTTGTTTTCTCGACTACGGACGAACAAAAAAATGAATTTTTTAAATATTAAATATGTTGCCATTAGGGTTTTTCTTTTCCCGCGATTTCTCATTTCCCGGTATACCGGGAACTCCCGCCCACTAAGAAAATGATTAAAGTTTATTTTTAATTGACAAAGTGTTTTTTTAAAAAAATCATTCATAGCACCAAGAAAAATTACATAAAAATCGCATTATCTCCGGTTTATTGATACAATTTTACAACGCTTCTGATTAAGAATCATAGATTTTTTAATATTTTAAATAAAAATTACATATTACAATAGAAAGTACAGATTTCGTCAATACTATTTTTGTTAATACTATTTTATTTTACTTTTACACAGAAGGTCCCGGGTTTGATCCCCGGTGCCGGCAACATCAAATTAATATGTATGAGTTTTTTCTATCCCTCATGCGTATCGCAATGTCCACCTTCGGTGTTCCCATAGCAATTAACCCCACCGAAGTAAAATAATGAATCAGGGATATGAACCAAAAAGCTTCAATAAGTTCGCCAACTCTCCATCAGGTGGCGAGCAACAACTGTTCTAAGACTTATCATCTCGCGCAATTACAGTGTTGCCATGTCTGAAGCCCTTCATCTTTTCCCACCTTTCATCTCTATACTATCCCTTTCCAAAGAAAGCAACACACTAAATATAGGAAGTATTTCCTGAGTGTTGCCTCTTTTTAAAAAAAAAAAAAAAAAATTAAACAATTTCATTGAATTTTTTTCGTAGCTTCCATGAAGAATTTTATTAAATTCAAGAAATTTTATTATTTTAAGAAATTTTTCACAAATTTTTTTTTAATAAAATTTCATAATTTCATAAAAAAAATGCATTCGATTTCATAAATTATCTCTTTGTACATTTAACGAAAAATTTCTTTGGAGCTATGAAATAATATCAGACTTTTTTTTCATAAAATTTAATGATTTTATTAATTTTCATACATTTCAAACTTTAGTTTTAATATTTAATTCTCAAGTGTTTAACATATTTTATAAAGTGCTTTATTGTTTTAATGAAACCTTTTATTTATTTTGGACTTCTAGCAAATTGTTTTATCTTATGAAGTGGTTCATTGGCTTAGTTCCAAAGTATTTTCCAACACATTCATGAAGATTTTTATTAATTCAAAGAACTTCTTAATATTAAACAATTTTATGAAACTGTTTCATAAATTCTATAATCCTTCATTTTCGAAATGATTTAATGAAGATTTTCAATAATTCTACACACATTTTAAAAACGTTGACTTTCATGAAACCTGTTTAATAGATTCGAAGAAAAGACTCACTGAAGTCTGAAATGAAGATAATTATCTCAGTGCAGACTCACCCATATCAAATAATATCCCCTGCGAAAAAAGAGTAGAAAAAGATGTAGTAAAATCATCACATATACAGATTCAGATGTAGTGCAAATTGAGGTGAAACACGCATGATTTTAACATGAGATTGTCATAGGACGGAGGTAATGCAAATTCCTCAAACTTCACTTTATTAAAAGTACTATGTGAAAGGTTATGAAAGATTGTATTTTTGGGTGTTCTTTTTCATAGAACTTAATTTGTTATTTTAAATTAGTGATTGACGTATGATGTCAAGTCACAACTTTTTTACCAAGTGATAATATGTATCTGTAGGAGTGCTTAAGGGCGCTACGAAATAACCCCCAATGAAATAACCCCCAACGGGCAAAAATGAAATAACCCCCAAAAAAATTGTGTAAAATTGTTTGGGGGTTTTTTCATTTTTTGTTGGGGATTATTTCATCTTACGGTTTGGAGATTATTTCATTATGAAGCAACCCCCAATGAAATAAAGCCCAAAATTTAAATTCTTTGGAGATTATTTCATATGCAATTATTTTGGGGGTTATTTCATATTTTTTGGGGGATATTTCATTTTGCTAAAAGTGAAATTTTTTTAATATTTGTTAGTTTTTTTGCGTGGCGGCCTGCGGCCGCTCTTAGGGGTTTTCTCCTCCATGGGACACGGCAGGTGGCTTCGCTGAATAAAGTTTCCCTGCGCGCGTCACACTAGGGAAGATAATGAGACGCGCGCAGGAAAACTGTATTCAGCGAAGCCACCTGCCGCGTCCTATGGAGGAGAAAACCCCTAAGATCGGCCGCAGGCCGCCACGCAGAAAAACTGAACAGTGTAACAAAAGAATCAAAAATATGAAAACAAAAAATAAAAAAAATTTGGGACATATTTCATTTCTTTGGAGCTTATTTCATTGGGGGTTATTTCATTTCTTCCCTTGGGAGTTATTTCATTACGAAACAACCCCCAAATTTTGGGTGTTATTTCATTTTCACCTTTGGGGAATATTTCATTTCTTTTGGGTATTATTTCATTTTTTTTTTTTTTGTTGGGACTTATTTCATTTTTTTTGGGATTTATTTCATTGGGGGTTATTTAATTTTGTCGTTTGGGTGTTATTTCATTGGGGGTTATTTCGTAGCGCCGTGCTTAAGATGTTATAATTAAAAAAAAAACTTTTAAACAACTTTCTAGCTTTAAAAACAAAGCGAAATAATAGTTTTTCGTTCAACTGAAAAGAAAGAAAACTATTGTTAAGTCTGATATTTTGTAATCATTGTTTTTCAAATTTAAAGGTCAGAAAACACTAATTCAAAGCGACATCTACATTAAAGAAAATAGTTGTTAAAAGACACAAACTCCCGGTTCCATTCGAGTATGTCAAATACCGAATTGTATCCGAACATTCGTGTCATTTCTACTAGTTAGCCTTGTATATGATGACATTATATGCTAAGTTTAGAAAACTGATCTAAAAGACCAGCATTAGATCAGAAAAATCGGTAGTAGTAGCTACTTTGTGTGTAATGAAAATGTTGTTTATTTGGAACTAATTCGCATTATTTTTGCTGTGATCAGTACGATTGGTACCAATAAGGACCCCTTAAACTGATTTAAGTCAATCGTTATGGAGTGACTTTGAATTTGAGATTGCATTTACATTGTTATCATAAAGTTTTTGAAGCATTAAAAGTTGTTCATCAATTTTTTTCGAAAAATTTCATTTCGATTACTAAAAATTGCATACGCCTAATGAAAAAGTTTCATTAAAATTTGTTTCATACAATTTCTAAAGCTATTCCATAGAATTAAATAAATTTTTTAATTCACATTGTGTACAACATTTCATTAGTTTAGTGCAAATTGTCATTAAACCTCGTCGTTGAAAATTCTCTGTGTGTAATTTTGAATGTATACTCTTTAAGAAAACTATGTCTGTTAAAAAAATTACGAAAAAACAAATCCCGGGAATTCTCAAAGTATTTCCTGGGGTCACGAGATTTAAAAATATCGAGAATTACCATCCCGGGAATTCCCATGAAAAACTCTACCTGTTATACAAAAATTATGTTATTTAAATATTTTTCAATAATTTTAGTCCTTAACAACATATCCAAGTTTCATTAAAATCTTTCGATTCAGCACTGTGCAGTCTCTTTATTAGTCAGGATTAGAAGTTTGTTTGTAAAACAAAAATTTTATATTTTTTTCAGAAGAGTAAACATGCTTTACGGTGAAGGAGTAAACATGCTTGCGATTATGCATTTAAAAAAAGTGGTCTACTATGAAATGTCCACCAGGGCTGCCATTT
This sequence comes from Delia radicum, assembly GCA_021234595.1. Taxonomy (NCBI): domain Eukaryota; kingdom Metazoa; phylum Arthropoda; class Insecta; order Diptera; family Anthomyiidae; genus Delia; species Delia radicum. Next base: position 8,548,343 of record CM037854.1, on the reverse strand, counting down.
AAGTTCAAATTTTAAATTATAATTTTGAATATAGGATCTTATATTGTGTCTTTCTATCGCAAAAGGAATTTTTTAATAAACCATTTCTTTTTTTTTATAATTGTTTACACACAGAAAAAAATTTAGCAATTTGCCAACTGAAATTCGGTTACTAACGATTGAAATTCAGTTATTACGAATTTCAGACAGTTGGTATAACTTTATACAGTAAAATCCGGTTAAGACGAACTCCGAAGGACCAAAAAAAATTAGTTCGTCGTAAGCGAGGTTCGTATTAAGCGGGGGTTTTTTAACGATAAAAAATATGTATTTATTAAAACAAAAAAAAGATTATTCAGATCTTTACATAAATAAAAATAAAATTAGCATTTCATGCATTCAAAATTAAAAATTCAATTAAAATTCTTTTTTTTTTTTTTTAAACAATTGTTATTTTTTTCTGAATGACTGAATTAACGATTTCATTCATTATAAGTTTTTCTGTTACCAAAATATGATTGTCAGCTTCTTCGGCACACGATTTTGTTCGAATATATTTTTTTATGTTTATTAAGCTATTGTGTACCGTTTGTATAGTAGATACTTCCCCCTCTATTTCGACTTCTTATCACTTGACAAATTTTCAACATCGGGAGGATTAACAATTTCCAATATTTCTTCATCTGATAAAGTATGGGACGTCAAAACATGAGCATTATATCTAGAAAGTCATCCACGGATATGGAATTCATATTAGGTATATCCCATTAAACGGATAAAGAGTGCACTAAACATGGTAATTTGTATGAAAACAAGTTTTTGGGACTGCTTAAAACAGTTCGTAATAACCGAGGGTTCGTATTAACCGAGTTCGTATTAAAAGATGTAGTTTATATGAAAATTGTTGCCAAAACGTAGGGACTTTTAAATTAGCTCGTATTAACCGAGGGTTCGTCTTAACCGAGTTCGTATTAAGCGAGTTTTACTGTATTAGAATCTAATTTAAATATCGTTTTACTAACTGAATTTATAAGTTATTACCATTAATATACACTTTTCAATTCGGTTGGCACTTTATTTCTCTGTGTGTAAATATCGTAGTTTGGATTGATTCCTAAAGTAGTGCCAACAGATAGCAGGCGTATGATTTATATTAAACTCTACTCTCATAACACTCATACGCCATGGTATACTACAAACATATTTTATTTGAAAATAAACTTCAAGTAGAGACATTTTAGTTTTCTTTTTCAATTTAAGATTAAAGTTTTTTAATTTAACTATAAAAATTGAACTGTTTTCATTTTCAGTTTCAAATATTTCTTAGCTTAAAGAATATAGTTTTGAAAGAATTTTGTTAAATAAAAGAAATGTAAAGTTATCTATTGTACACGAATTCTAAATTGTTTAGAGAAAATACAAAACAAAAAAAGAAACCAAACTAGAATTAAATATATTTCACTTGAGTATGCTTTTAGTGGAATGTCAGCAAAAATAATCATTTATCATTTAAAAACAATGAAATTGTAGACGCACCCAGAGCCACTTGTATATTCCACGTTTTTGTTTTTTTTTTTATATTTTTTCTGCTTAAAAAAACATTTCACTTTAAAACCACATAATTGCAAAAATATTAATTTAGTTATAAAAGAAAAAACCAACAAACAAACAAACTTTTTTTTCTTACCAAAATCATTACTTTTGTTCCATGAAGTACAATGAAATGAGTAAATTCGTTTTAAGACTATATTTTGTTTCAATGACTAATGTTTAAAATGTCTTAATTTCAGTAGCAACTTGTTTTTTTCCCCCAATTGTATTATAAATGATGTTTCTGTTACCCGCCCAAAAAAAAAAGGCTTTAAAATTCTAATGAATTTTCTGTTTTAATAAAATACACTAAACTCTTGTTTAACAAGGCAAAGAAGCAATTTTAAGATATGGCTGTTAAATGTAAATATTTTAGATAACTTGAAAAGACTTAAGTGTACAAAAAAAAAGTCTTGTAACAGCTGTTCATGTTTAACTATTAAGCAACTTGTCTCATGTCTGGTATTCTTCATTTTATGTTGAGTTGTATGTTTTTTTTATGTTTTAAAAGGTGAAACCTTTTTCCTTAGTTAACCCTAAACCTTGTTTAAATATAGAATAAGTGTATAACAACAGCAATAACAACAATAGGATTAATTACTGTTGCTTTAGATTTTGTTGAATGATTTTTAATTATTTGATGTAAACATATTTTTTTGTCTTTAAATTCAAATGGAATGTCATTAAAGCTACTGGTGGTTTAAACAAACATTTATATTAATAACTAGTTGAAAAGCCTGCGCCTGCCAGGCAGAAACTCTGCACTTAGGAAATTATGTTGGTAAAGACGACAGCAATTGTAGTCAAAAACAAATGAAATTTCATTTAAAAAAAGGACAACTTACATTTCATTAAATTCAACTAACATTGTCATTTGATTTTTAAAGTTCAAAAAATGACTAACAATTGTAGTAAAAATAAACCACATGGTAGTAAAAAATAAACCAAAATTTTTTTTTTATTTTTTTAAATAACAAAAAACAACTGTAAAAAATGAATGTAAAATCATAAAACAGTCATTTGATGTGAGTTGTTTTTTTAAATGAACTACAAGGTTAGTTAAAAATGTTATTTGTTCTACAAATGACTTACATTTACATTAAAAATAATGAAACTGTATTACAACCCAAACAACTACATATTTTTAAAGCAGAAGTTCCCTGAGTGTGGGTATTAATCTTTGCGAAATGTGAATTTCGGCAGCTTGTTATATTATCAAGATTCCTGCGAGTTCTAAAGTTAACATTTGTTGACGATTTTTAAATATTTAAGGCTAAGTTTCCACTGAAAATATTTTGAAACAAAAACAGTGTTTTTTATATTTTTTTATATTTTTTTCTATTAATCTTTTTATCACCAAAACAACATGTTTTGTTTAAAACACGTACAGTGGAAAAGTAGCTTAAGGTTAATGATAGTCCTTTCGTTAACATTTTTATGGATCTTTACGGTGTGTGGGCGAGTAGCAAACACTAGATGGCCAATAAAAGAGAAACATTTAATTTTTAATTAATGACGCTTTTAAGAACCAAAAATAAAAATTAAAACTAAAGCTTTTACGTTAGTATATTTAAGGTTAACGATATTTTAAGTTATTTCGGTAGAGCATTTTTGAGTCAGAAGTATTTTAAATAATTTCTATATGTTGTTTAGTGGTTAACGATAGTTCTTTGAGAGGTATTTTAGTGGTCTACTAACCATGTTTACCACGAGGTATAAAGACATAAAAGGATTCATTGTCTACCACTGACGACATTTTAGCGTTTCCATTTAGAAATGTTAAAAAAATTATTAGATTTATTGGTGATCAAGGAATTTTACAAAGTTCGGGAATAAACTCCATCAACATGAATGCACAAAAACAAAAAGTTAGTAAAACGTCTTGTTAATCAAGTACACTCTTTTTCAGCTCATTTTATGCTGAAAATGTGTTTCCATTTAAAATTTTAGTTATACTTATTCAGTTTTAAACTAATTTCTTACTAATGTTTTACTAATTTATTTTGCAAAAAAAAAAAATGGTGGTGATAAGCACATTAATATTGTGAACGACAACCAGATTAAAAGATATACGCGTAATGAAGCATATGACGCGGCATATCAAAATGTAGTAGAGACAAGGAATATGGTACTAAAAAGTACAACTCTTGTAAGATATATCATAAAATCAACCATGGAAGATTTTTGTATGTGTTTTTCTTTCATAAAATAGAAAGACGCCAGCAATGTGTATATAAATAAATTTGGTTAAAAAAAAAACTTAAATTTTATGTTGTCACCGGCTTTTAAAAGTAATTGTCTATTAATCAAATTAAAGTGTGGTCAAATTTCAAACAAATATACCTACAGGTACACTCAAAAAAAAAAAATCAGTAAAGTCAGCAACATTTTTGCTGGGAGGATCCAAGCAGAAAAATTGCTAATATCAGCAAAAAAAGTTGCTAAATTCAACAAAATGTTTGCTGAATTTTTTTTTTTTTTTGCTGTTATTGGCAATTAACAAACCTTTTTTGAGTGCAGAAAGTCAAGGACACACATCTTAGGTACTTTTTTAATTTCCATTTTCCTATTGCAAGAAAGGGGTTGTATATGTCATATTTTGTTGATTTTCTGCTAAGTATCTAGAATTACTGCAATAGCCTTCCTTTAAAAAATGCCATAATTTAGACAAATATTGATGTTAGTAGTTGAAAGACAATTTTTTTGATTTTATGACATTTCAGGTATTAAATTGATATCGTCACTGCAGGAGTATGAACATTTTTATATGTTGTAAAGTATTGTAAATTATTTTTAAAAGAATCGCTAAAATTTTTTTAAGCTTTTCAGCAAATAAATTAACAAAAGTAAAATTTTTCAGTTTTTTTCAGTCTTTGAGTATTCAGCAAAAATGTTATTAATATTTTTTAATTTTTAAGTGTTAGCAAAACTTTTGCTGAATACACTAATCTTGTTACTATAAATCAGCCCGCTGATTTTTAGCAAAATATTTTGCTCACATTAGCAATTTCTTTGCAAGCACCCTCCTGACTAAAATTTGCTGGCTCAGCAAAAATTTTTGTTCACTTTACTAACGTTTTAATTGAGTGTAATATGAGTAGCGTTTAGCGTTAGGCAACGGTCAAATTTACGCAACATCAGCAAAATAATCTTATGAATTTTCAAAACCATGTGTGTCATAACATTCGGTTACCAATTAAAATTCACAAATTTGGCATTATGGAAAATATTATGTATTCCAACTCTTTCTGTATTTTAGCTCCCGAGATCATCAGGAGAAACTTTTTGAGCGAAAAATACACTATTGATTTCCATCATAATGTTGAAAATATACACTTAAAAACAAAGTAAGTAAATTCAGCAACATTTTTGTTGGGAGAATTCTTGCAGAAAAATAGCTTATAACTGTGAAGTATAAGCAGAAATGCATATCGCTCATTTACTTCAAGAACGTGATAATTGGAAATTAGATTACATATGATTTTCTAACAATTGTGAATTGTTGTGGTGTTTGTCTTAGCTATCTTCTGTAATTACAATTAAATGTAAAATCGACCCCATGTAATTGAAACTGGTTTTAAGCCACAGCAAAAATCGCCCTGACTTTAGATCAAGTGGTTAAAGCGCCTGTCTAAAGTGTAGTGCGAAGTGCATGTGGCAAAGAAAGCAGGTTCAAGCCACGGTGAGGATTGCATTTACTAAAAATAAACATTTCATATAGATGCAATTAAACAATAAAAACCATAACAAATAATTACAGTATTGTCAAAAGGATTACTGATGAAGGTTGTGTTACCAGAAACTGCGCAGTCTAATTCAATAAAAATTTACAATGTAGTTATGATTTTTAGAAAAGTATGCTTAATCTTCTCTACCACGCCTATCTCAAACAATTAAAAAAAACATGATTTTTGAGTTAATGACGCAGAATTATTTATTATATCACGTATCATATTGTGTAAAAAAATCGTATTGATATCGTATATACTCACCTCTTGAGAGGAAGTATGTCGTTATTTTATTCTTCAAGGTGGGAGTAAATTGAAAACTTTAAACCCGTTTTATACAAAATCAAATTTTTGAGTTATGACGATATTGAAGTAAATGAGCGATATGTATTAGAGAAATCAATAATTTCTCGTTCAAACAAAGTGCGTGTTATAGTGTTATATGCGCCAATCAACTTCATGCTACAATTTTAGGTAAATTTGTGAAAATGTTATTGTATTTGGAATAATAAATTAATAAAAGCAAAATTTTTAAAAAATAATTATACGCTCTGTACTATAAAAAGGCAACTCTTATACTAAATAGTGCTAAAAAAAACAATATTCTGAAACAAGTCACCTGGGTAGATTTCAGGAGACGGCGTAGAAAAATTAAAAAACCAAAAAGATAATTAGAAAAAATATTAGAATTTTGAATAATTGAATTTATTTCGCTCTCGCTCCTTATTTTTATGCAAAATTTAAGCTTTAAAGAGCTTTAGAAACTCACAAGCAAAAAATTGGCAGTTAACAGTTATATTTTTTTGTAGTAGAACAAACCCTCTTATAGTGTTGAAAATCTATTTTATATTATATTTCGTCCCATTCACCCCCAGACCAGACCTAAGAGATCTGTCTTCAGATAAATCTTTCCCGTGGTTACTACAATATTTACGCCGCCCCAGCTCATAATATTAAATTTGTAGATAATTTATAACTTTTAAACCTGTTACGCCCTCAAAACCAAAATAAAAATGGGTTCGTTTTATTTAACACGCCCTATTTGTAGGCAGACTTTAATTTTTCTGGGTCACCAGGCATTTTTGAAGAGCCCTAGAAAGAACAAAAAAATAGAGAATATATGGTGATATATAAAAATCTAATATTGCCACACCCCTCCGACGACAGACCGAAAATCAAAAATCGGGCTTCGTTATGTTCTGTGCGGTGGTTAGCAAAATAAGTGTGCAAAATCTTGGCCAACTGATGGCTGAAGAAAGATCTGGAAAGACAAACACACACACACAAACAATAGCAAATCATATACATAAGTATATAGAAGCTTTTAGTTTAAACCAAAAATATTAATATTTTGGGGAATTTTTATTGAAATAGAAACACAGTTTCTAGCTGTGTTTATTTTATTTTAAATTCTTTTGAACTCGTAAACAAAAAAAAAAAAAACAACACAAATTAGCTGAGAGAAAAAATGTAAAAACTTTTTCGAAAACAAAAATCCAATTGTCCTTGTGATCCTACAGTCAAACAAAAAGTTAGTAAAGTCAGCAAAAAATTTTGATGAGTCAGCAAGATTTAGTCAGGGGGGTCATTGGCAAAAAAAAAACTGCTAATGTCAAAAAAATCCTTTTCTGAAAATCAAAGAGCTGAATTTTAGCAACAAAATTATTGGATTCAACAAAAGTTTTGCTTTCACTTAGTTGATTAAAACTAAAACAATCCTTGATAAAGATAATAAAATTTCTGCTGAACATTAGTAGACTGAAAACAAAAAAAACTCAAAAAATGTGTTATACTTTAGGTAATTTATTTGCTGGAAGTCATAAACATATTTTTGTGATTCTTTTAAAAATAATTTACAAAAACGTTTAAAACGACATTGAAGACATGAATAAATGTAAAATCTAAAATCTAAAAAAACAATTAAATAAGTATAAGATAAACAAAATTATCTTCCAACTACTTACATCAACAGTTGTCTAAATGATGGCATCTTTTGAAGGAAGACAAATGCAGTAAATATTTAGTTCTATCAACGAAACGAAAAATAACTAAATATGACATATGCAGCCCTGTTTTTGCAATATGAAAAAGGAAACCTAAAAAAACTACTTAAGATGTGTGTTCTTTGCCTTTCCATTTAGTCTGTCTAGCTGAACTTATATTTGTTTGCAATTTGACCATACTACATTATTAATCTCTCTAAACATTTAGTTTACAAATACACAACTAATCTTTATTAAATTGAAATATTTTATTTTGTCTTATATTTAATTAATAGCCAATTACTTTTCCAATCCGGTGACACAAAATCTAAGTTGTTTTAAACCACAATTTTGTTTTATTTATGAAAATCTGATACAATAATCTTGCATGGCTGATTTTTGTATTGGTCTTACAAGGGTTGTACTTTTATTTTAGCATCATTCTCCTCGTTTCTACTACATCTTGACATGCCGCGACATATATTTCATTCTGCGTATATCTCTCAATCTGGTTGTTGTCCACACTATTAATGTTGTTAACAGCACCATTTTTTTTGCAAAATAAATTAGTAAAACATTAGTAAATTATTAGTAGAACATTAATTCAAAACAGTTAATTGCTGAATAAGTATAACTAAATTTTTAGCTGAAAACATAATTTTAGCAAAATATTTGCTGAAAAATAGTATACTTGATTTACAAAATATTTTACTAACTTTTCTACTAAATAATTTTTTTGGGTGTTGTAAAAACTTATTTAAAATATCAATATTTGCCTTTTCTTTAATAAAATAAAAAGTTAGAAAAATAAAATTATAAAACAGAAAATTATTTTGTTTGAAATATTTATGATTTTTTTCAATATTGGTCGAATTGTTAGCTCTCTATACTCTATAAACTGACACTGACAATTTCATTACAAAATACAAATTTCCTTCATCATGCGAAGTATCGTTTAATTTTAATAAAACTTTGAAGACCTGGAAATTTTTTTAACAACGTTTAATTTTACTTGTGTAAACGTCTTTTCAGGGGTTATTCAAATTTTTTTATATAATTTTTGATTTGAGTGAATTTATAATTTTTGAGTTAAAAAATAACAATTTCTTCTACAAAAAGAACATTTTTTATATTCCATTTTTTTTTTTTTTTTTATATAAAAATTTTGTATTCTTTATTAAAGGATAAGTAGTAAAAAATGTTACAAAATTATAAAACTAACTTAATATGCTGACCTGTTTGTAGTTATTAAATATATCTATATATTATAGAAAAAAGTTCACGCTTTTAACGAAAAAAAAAGTTTTATTTTCTTTATATTATATTTTATTATGTTATTTAGTGTTACGCTTCCGTGAAAAGTGAAGAAAAAAGCAATCCTCCCCCATCAAAATAAGCCCCAAAAAAAGGAAAGGAAACAGAAATTTTGTTGTTGTTGAAAAAAGTATATTGTATAAAATTTGCATGGCTAATGAAGTGTTAGTCTTGGAAAGTATGCTACTACTTTACATGGTGAGTTAGATGGTGTTGCCGATGTTGTTGTTAGTGTAGCAATATTTCTTTTATAAGAATATAACAACAAAAAGTCAGTCAAATATATTTTGTGAAAAAGAGGGCGTTTTACTTTAATAACACTTCTCGACGACCAAAAAAGCCTGGTTCTGAAACTGAGTCCAAAGCTGGCAAAACATTTTTTCTCATTTGCAGTTTTTAAAATATCGTGGTTTTTACTAAACCCATTTTTTGTATATTTTACTTAACTTTTTTAAATTAAATTGCAAAATCATTAAATTTTTTTTTGGAATAGAATGTTGGTGTTTGTATTAGAATATCGTTGAAAATTTCACTTTTTTAGTTTTATCCCAACAAAAAATATCCTCGATATGGTAAGCAGTACTACAGTTGTAAGCTTCCAAGTAAGCATACTTCCAAAGCAATTCGAAAAGCATTTTGCTGTGTTTCTCTGAATGCATTCTTTTGAACCAGTAAATATTGCACACAATGAAGCAGTAAAGAGTGTATACAATGAAGCATTAATGTTGTCAATATAAAAAAATGGCTTTTAATTTTCAAAGACCACATGAATTTATTGCTTCTTAGAGTACATGAAAGAAGCGCTTTTCATCTGCTAAAAATAGGCATCACAAGTAGAACATTGTGACTAAAAATCATGCATTCTGGAATTGTTTCGGAATCGCTCGGAAATTCAATAATGCCTTCCAGGACTGCTTCTGGGTAATCACAATTTTTCGCTGGGATAACTTACGTTAATAAATACATCTAATAATTAAAATAAAACATTGTGCTCTGTTATTGATTTATCGAATTGTTAAATTAGCGACTGAGGTTAATTATACATTTCCAATTGAAGAAAATTAAAGGCACATACATATTAGGGTGGCCCATTTTGACCACTTGGTGGAATTTGCTGGGTTCTCTTGAAAAGTATGATAAAGGGCGTCATTTTACATACTTTGGTCAAATTTCCACACCCTACGGCGATGGGAAGAACTTGAGACGCGATCAAATAAGTTGACGAAATGGGTTAAAATTTCCTATGTTCACAATGTTTAGTTTTAAAGAAAAACTATATAATGCAAGCACAGCAACCCTATTGGGAATGAGGAGTCAATTGACCTAAAAGTAACTGGTTAAAGGAGGACTTATCACAGGACTGGTATAATTTAATACTGCAGTGGGTTAAGCAGTGTTAATTGTCCTAAAATTACCAATCCTGTGACTGGTAAAGGGAGGACATACCACTTAACCAGAATGCTTATTAACAAGAAAAAGCCAGTTGGCCAGAATTTTACCCATTGGAAGCTGTTTAGTTTTCGATTATTTTTTAAACTAAAAATTATTAATTTTGCTTTTTTTGTCGATATATATTTTTTTTTTTTTTTGGGTTTATTAAAAAATTATCGGCATGCGAAAATTGACCTAAAAGAACCTGGACTGCTGGAAAAGGACTTATCACAGGACTAGTATTATTTACAATTGATATGAGTTGTGTAGTGTAAATTGATCTAAAAAGACTAGTTCCGTGACTGGCAGAAGTAGGACATATCACCTAACTGGTATACATATTGACTAGAAAATGACAATAAGTTAGAAATTTATTGTTTAATTTTTTTAAAATATTTTACATTAAAAATTATTAAATTGTTTTCTTTTGCAATTCATGTTGGGAATTTTTAATAAATATTTCTGTATACTCAAATATACGCCTTAACTACCGAAGATTTCGCCATAGTTAAAAGTTTTTAACTCCAAAGTATTAAGATAAGAAAGTATTAAGGCAAAAAACTTTTAGTCCTCCGATATGTCCCTTTGGCGGCACTCGTGTGGTATGCCCATCTTTGGTTAGTCCCTGTGGCATGCCACTATGTGGTTTAAAGCAGGAGAAATGACCCCCTCCTATGACAAGCCCATGTTAAAATTGCCAGTTGTTTGCATAGGGTAGGGTTTAGCATAGGACCGGTCTATGGCACGAAGGCACCGATCCTGTGGCACATGCAGGACCGGTCCCATTCCCCATAGGGAATAGATAATAAGCATCATAAGGTCTAAATGTCATTATATTTTGTTGAAATGTACCATGTTCATGAACAAAAAAAACTATCACCGAAACAATGAAATTGTCGAATACCTCTCTGGATATCGACAGGGTTGATAGAAAGAACCAAAATATTTAATATGGCAGATGTGGTCATCGAGGGCATACTAGCACAAGTGCTACAAGGACCTCCAAATTTCAAAGAAGCTAGTAACAAAAAGATGAATAAACGTTGATAGATCTAACCAATGTTAATGGTTTGTTTATACATCAAATTAAATGAATTTTAAATATCTTTAAATCTAGTTTTTAATTTTTGCCATTTATTTTTTTAAATGTTATCATAATGCATAATGTTTATAGCATAAATCGAAAGTATATGAACACGACATCTATATCACTTCGTATATCATTTGAAATATATTTAAAATGCATTTAATTTCATGTATACACTATTAACATTGGTTGGACCTATCGATAGTAAGAGTATGAGTGCACAAACAGAATTTATTAGTTGCAGCCAACAAAATAATTTTTTCAATTCGGTTTGCAATTGCTTTTCCTGTGTGCACCTTTTCTTTGCGATGCCGTAGGCTTTTCTTCGTTCAGAGTGGGACAGAGTAGACAATGTTCTTGTTGAAAAGATTAATAAACATGTTTCGCCAGAAAGGAATTTCGCTTTCGAAAGGCATTTAATTCATTCATAGAAACCTGAAGATTGCGAGTGCTTGAACAAATTTCTGGTGCGATTACAGAACCAGGCGGCCAATTGTCAATTCGGTGAAACAAAAGAAGAAATTTTGGGAATTAACTTAAAAGATAAACTTATCGATGTCTGGACTCCACAAGACACATAAAAAAGACAACTAGATAAAACCGTTAAGCCGGTTCAGCAACCGCTGCGTAGGGTAAAAACCGCAAGGAGTCTGGTCTGGGAAACGCAGATGCGAAAAAGTAAAAAAAGTATATGCAAACATACAATTTGTTTCAAAAAATACTAAGACGGAAATTAAGTTCAGTATAGTAAGTGGAATGAAAATGATTGTTTTCGAGAAGTGGGCATGTCAAGCGAACATATGAATGAAATGAAAGTACAATTTCAAAAACTTAGTACAATTCGTTAGGAAGTAACAATGTTATTGATAAATTTAGGAAATGCCTGTTATTTCAGTATTATATGGTTCAAATCTTCAAATTTCATTAGGAAACATCGCCTGCAAATCGGGGCTATCATTGTAAGAGTTGATTTTTGACAAAAAAGCAATAAATAAAGTTTTATAAGAGATTTCGATGTATTTGCCTTAAAATATAATCAAAAAATTGCATGAGACAAATTAAAACAACTCAAAAATTCGAAAAAAAAAAACTATAAAAAAAATTATAAAAAATTATTATTAAAAATTTCTTAACACACATTATTGTGGTGCGTGTTAAAAACTCCTTAGTTTATATGCTTTCAAACACAACTGCAGAACATTAAAATATGTAAACTTTTGTGTACCAAATAAGTCTTTGAACACTTGCAAAGAAATAGTCAAGCTTAGCAATATAACGGTTATTGTAAGTTTCAAAAACAAATGACAATGTTAGTTGAATTTAATGAAATGTAAGTCGTCCTTTTTTTAAGTGAAATTTCATTTGTTACATAGTAAATGAATATGCAATGGTTTCATCAACACATATTTCTCAAATAGTCCTTAGTTTCAGAAATAAGCGACTTTTCTACATTACCCGCCTACTCCACATTATCCGCACTCAGACGCGGATGCAGGGGCAGGGAAACATTTCCACACCAAACATAAAAATTTCCAATACAAAAAAATCGTAAAGAATAGAAAATTTATCAAAAATACAACTTCCCTTCCAAATATTTTCCTGGATCCGTGCCTGAACGCGCTTACCCTATAATTCACTCTAATCTAATGAAAAGAAATACTTTAGATAAGTTTTTTAAATAATGCCAGTCATTTTACCGGTTTATACACAGCTGAAGAGTCCAAATCTCGGCACGCCTAGTAGTGTCTGCATGAGATAAATAAGCACTTATTTATATCATGTTGTAGTTTTAGAATTCTAGATTTAAACTATATAAATTTATTAAAAATCTGATAATAACTAATGAAAAAATCTGCAAAAATAACATATTTCTACATTCTGTGCCGAATATCGTTTAAACAACAAAACAGTTTGTAAGGGGTAATTTTGACTGGTTTTTGGGTATAAAAAAATCCTGATTCTCTTCATGTAAAAATAAATTATGAATACTACTATAGCAGTAGTAAGTTCTTTAATAGCTGTTGAAGAATTTGAAACTTTTCGCCGAACATGACTTTGTACACAGAAAAAACTATAGGCCAAAAATATCTAATTAATCGATTGTTTGAATATCAATGGCAATTTAAACATTTGTTTTAATTGATTCAATTAAAAAATTTATTGAATTTTCTAATATATCCATACAGTGTTGACAACATGTAAACAAAATTTTTAAAAATTTGGCAAATTGTGAGATTTTATTCGTTCGATTTGAGATCATGACAAATTTTTCTCTAAATTAACAGAAAAATTATAATTTTTATATGATAATTTACTTGACTATTAGAAAAAAACCCAGAAAAAGGTATTTTTATTTTATTTAGATTAAATAATCAAACAAAGATTTAATTATATCAATATATTATTTAATTTGTAATAAAAAGAAAAAATCGCAAATGATTAACTTTTAATAAGTTGAATAGTTTACCGATTTTAAATACACGCAAAATCGTAGTTATTTCACTAGAGTTTGTAACACTCTTTTTGTTGAGATATTCGTGTACGCACGAAAACTTAATTTAGTTTCGTGTTTTATCTGCGGTAAAAAAGGTGCACATGCGGATTTAATTAAACCTTATCGAAAAAGGATAATTAACCTATTATTTTTGTAAATAATTAATTTTTCAATAAGTATAAGTGTCATTAAACTATCATTTTAAAGTTGTGTGTGATTTTTTTAAGAAAGCAATTCAATTACAAGAATAAGTTCAAGACAAGACAAGCAAAACCAAAATTTTGTCTTTACTTTTATTTGTTTTCTTATAATACATTTTTATATTAAAAAGCTTTAATTTTATTATAAATAAAATGTCAATTTAATTTACAAACCTACATTTATTTTTTTATTTAATGCGGGGCATATAACAAAAATAAAAAAATAAGAGTTTTCAATTAAAACTACCATTGTTTTCTTCTCAAGTTTCAATTAAAGTTTTAATCAATTTAACTAAAGTTTTTAATTGAGGTTGTAAAGAAAAACAATAACACTTTTAATTGATATTATTATTATTTTAATTGAAAGAGTTTTAATAAACTGTCTGCAAATTTTTTTAGTTAATACTATCATTTCAGTGGTATGTGCAAAATCAATTAAAATATTAATTGATTCAATAAAATTTTTAATTGAAACCAGTTTTTAGTTTTTTCTGTGTAATACATATTATCTTATGGCAAATTGTTTTTTTTTTAGTTTTTGAAATATATCGGTTTTTATACTTACTTCACATACTCCATTTTTGTATATACATTTTCTTCTTTTCTAAATATTTCAACATATTTTCAATGGATTTAAAGTTTTAATACAAAAAGGAGTTGAGTGAGATGTTTAGTTTACGCATATTGATATTATTTAAATTTATTTTAGCATACATAAAATTTGTAAGGATAAAACTAAACATGCAAAGTTTTTAAATTAATTGCAATACCGGTAAGATATCCTGAAGCGAACAAAAAAAACGATTATAATTAAATTAAACGTTATTTGTGCAGATTCAGTATATTAAAAAAAAAACATCATGATTTTGCGGTTAAATATTCAAAAATTAAGTAAACTATTCAAAAAAAAAAAAAAATGGGGCGTATGATTTAAATAAAAAATCGCTATATTTCAACAAATGCAAATGAAAAAAAATATTAACAGATTTGAATTCAGCTTGCATAAGTCTGTTAAAAATAGGTTCTGCAAAAAGTTGAACTTTGTTGGGTAGTGTAATTTTGTTTAGTTTCATATTTTCGTTTTTTTTTTGGTATGAATTATAATAACAAATATAAATGGAAAAAAAAAACGAAATCAGTTTTTTTTCGGTTCGGCCACATAAAAATATTTCTCTAAAATTTTAAAGAATTGAACAATTAAAATCTGGACAAAACTAAACAGACAACAAACGACCCACATATAATTTCGAAATAGATTTTTATATATGCTTTTAGAAATATTTCACAGATTACGACAATTCTCAAGGCATTCGGCTAAGAACTGCAGAAAATGTAAGGAACAAACAAATATAAAACCAAAAATAGTTGCACAATAACGGTATTTTTGCTAGTGGTAATGGTACTCTTCTACCAAAATTAAATGTTTTTTAAGAGTGTGGAACTGTTCATGGCTACAAGAAAAAGTATATTTTAAAATAATGGGTATATTGGGAAAATCCACGATCAATAAAAAAATTTACACTGACCACCGCCGTTGTATGGCAACGTTGTATGGCATCTTACTTTTATTGGTAAAACTACAACCAAAAATTGAACACAAATCAATTTGTTGCAATTTACACAAACAGATAAACTTTGGTAATTTGTGGGATAAAGTATTACCTTGTAATGTTTACCATTTACCTGGATCATTATATCCTAACAGAAAGTAATAAGTTACCAAAAATGGTCTATATAATGCATTACTTTGCTTTATATAGAATTATTCAGCATTATTTCGAAACATAAAGTAATCAGTTAAAAAATAGCTGGTTACATAATACATTACATTGTAATGCATAAACATAAAGTAATGAGTAACCGACAGTTGAGCACTCATGCATTACCATATGGGAAATGAGGAGTCAAGTGACCTAAAAGTGACTGGTTACATAAGGACTTATCACAGGACTGGTATAATTTAATACTGATGTGGGTTAAGCAGTGTCAATTGTCCTAAAATTACCTATCCTGTGATTGGTAAAGGGAGGACATACCACTTAAAAGGCAGTTGGCCAGAATTTACAGATTGGAAGCTGTTTAGTTTTCGTTGATTTTATACGACATATATCTTTTGCGACAGTATGTCAATCTTTGGTTAGTCCTGTGGTATGCACATCTTTGGTTAGTCCTGTTAGTTAGTTTTGCAAGCATGTAAGCATGTGGGTAATGTGTATAGTGTTGATATCACGAACGGAACATGAAGTACAACAATGCATTTACATTTTAAGCAATCACATATTAGATGTGTCGATAGTTCAGTTGGTAGAATTCTTAACAACCGGATAATCCATGTTCGAATCCACGCTATTTATTTAATTAAAAAAAAAATATTTGTAAAAAAATTTCATTTTAATTTTTGTTTATGAAAATCTATTTATAGACTCTACCTGGAACTTCTATCGCTGATTCACTTTCTACAGGCTGCAGAAAAGGGAAATGTTGTTGCAATATTGAATGTTAATTAGAAATTAAAGATCCAATAAAGGGCATTCAAATAAGTGTTATGTTTTTTGGTCATCTAGCAGATTTATTTGTTAGTTTCAATTACATAAAATTTAGCTCAAATATAGCTAAATTTTGGTACATTCAACAGTTCAATTTCTGCTTTTTATATCTTACTAATATTTAATAATGTAATTTTTTTAGTTTAAGCAAAAATGTTTACTAATTTCTATTAGTGTAGCAAAACAAATTTAGAGTTAAATATTTTTTCCGATTTTTTAAAAAAGTTCTCGCTTTTTCTATAAAAAAAATATCAAATGGTTTAAAAAATGCTTTGTACAGCAAGAAACGCTAAATTGTTACAGCTAAAATTTTTCCTAAGTTGCAAATGACGATGGGAACATTTTTAGCTTTCCAATATTTTCGTAATCACAAACCCTTCAAAATCAGAGTGTTTTGGTGCTAAAATTGGCTTAACGTCGTTAGTTTTTTCCCTATTAAATGTTTGCAAGACTAAAACCCCTACTAAAAAAAATTTGAAAACAAATAAGAATTTCGACAACTTTTTAATAAATAAAAAACTAATAAAACTGTTAAAAATATTTCTTGAGATAGAGTAAAAACTAAAAATTTTTATTTAAAATTAAACAAAAATATCCTTATTTCAAAAGAAGCATGCCTTGGATTACCATGGAGTCAAAGTCACTTAAATATTCTCTAAAAACATCATTCATAACCTTGTCGATGACTGAATTTAAATTTATAAAAACTTGGCTGTTGACTTGTTCCCACAACCGTAACGAAAAATAAAATATTGCACATTTAATAAACTTAAATCTTTAAAATTAATGTTCCTTAATTTTTTATTTTCATTGTTCCATAATTAATTATTCCAAATGTCTAACACCAGAGAATGGGAAATGAAGTTTGGCAATCAGATGAAGTCCACCGTATTTAGGAAATATGTACTGAAGTCGTCCTTATATGCATCTGCGTGTATACATATATAAATAAATCATTTAGACCTGGAAAATCAAAAACATTTAAATAAAATTACATTGCGAATTTTTTGTGCAATATAAAAAATCTATCTTATATAAATAAAAATCAAATGTCGTTCGTTGGTAATCGCATCACTTGGGAACGGCTGCACCGATCTGGATAATTTTTTTTTAAATTATTCATCATATTCCAACTTAGGTTTTTACGTAAATAAAAATTGACCATGCCCTTTTCGACGCCCACTTTTTTTGATTTATCTAAAATCGGAAAACGGCTGGACCGATTTGTCTTATTTTTTTAAATGTTTGTATTTATCCAATTTAAGTTTTAACGGAAAGAAAAATTTACCACGCCTATTTTTAAGCCCACTTTTTTCAATCTATCTAAAGTCAATGAACGCCTGGACCGATTTGGATAATTTTTTTTAAATGTTCGTAATAGCCCAACAAAAGTTCTTTACTTAAAGAAAAATTGTCCACGCCCACGTTTTTTAAATCCTCGGGTAATTTTATGTACACGTTTAGCTGTGCACGCAAATCAATACCCCCACGAATAAGGTTTTTTATGAAAGAAAAATAAAAGTGTTCCAGAAAATTTTTAGTTTAAACTCAAGACCATAACTTTCAATAACAACAATGGATATGCGTAATTCTTTTCGTTTTGTCAGGTATGGTATTGAAGAAGTTTGCTACAATATAAATAGGAATTATATATTATGTTGATTCTTCTTTGTTTTGTTCATTATACCTCCAGATGTAAACAAATTATTTGTTATTACTTTTATAGTAATTAAATGTGCTAAAGTCCCAAAACTTATTTAACAAATTGTGAAAAGCAATCTAATGTAGGCGTGACCCTATCCGGATTTCATTCCTGCCTAAGGAAATCTTCAGGGGACTTTGTTATTAGAATTTCTAGAGATATTTGTTATGTTAAATCACAAACTCAATGAGAATTTCTTGTCCTCGTCTAGGAGCGAGATTCAAAATTTAAAATATCAAAGAAAAAACAAAAACAAAAACAAAAAATTGTCACAATTGGCTTTGTCATCTACCAAATACTACTCTGTTTTTTTGACAGACCTAGCAATGTAGTGACGTTTATTCAAGTAAATCAACAATAGAAAATCATATGTTTTCTATTAGTGTCAGTTACATTTAAATTTGCACAAGCACCTGCATATTTGTTATTTAAATTTATTTTCATCGGGATAAACATTAATTGCATTTATAGTAATTAAATGTGCCAAAGTCCCAAAACTTATTTAACAAATTGTGAAAAGCAATCTGATGTAGGCGTGTCCCTATCCGGATTTCATTCCTGCCTAAGGAAATCTTCAGGGGACTTTGTTATTAGAATTTCTAGAGATATTTGTTATGTTAAATTACTTTATTACTTATTACTTTTGTATTGTGTTGCGATTTGTCTGAAAATGCAGCAAATGTTCATTCAAAAATACTTTTTTTTTCTCTTTTTAACTATTTCTACACATTTCCTACAGCTTCTCACAATCTTATGCTATCTCACCTCATTAAAATATAAATAAAATTTGAAGGCAAATCAACGTTTGCCGGGTCAGCTAGTAAAATAATAAAAAATGCTGGAAAATCTGCAGCGAAACGTCGGATTGAAATAAAAATGAAAATAGTCTTTTATTTAAATTTTGTACTATAGTGACCTAGGAAGCCTGTATTTAGGACTATCTTAATAAAACATAGAACCTCAAAATATGCCAACACTGTATCAAAGTAGCTGCTCAGCTTTTTAAGCAGTCTTAAATATTTTATCGCGATAATCATTATTTTTTATTATTTTAATTTTGATATGTTGTATTTGAATCATTGTTTTCTTTAAATAATAATTTGACAATTTGATAAAACTTCAAAATGTTGGTTTATTTACACGTATTGTGTGTGAATATTTATTTATTTACACTCAATATGTGTAATTATAATTAAAACAAATGCCTATTATTACATTATATGTGTATTTTTTTAGCGTGTATACAAGAGTTATACACATTTGGTGTCTAAAATGAGGCATTACGCGTTATATTACACAAAAATGTACATTTACAAGCATTTGCATTTAGAGCAGGGACCGTAACGGTTATAAGTGATATCAAAAAAGTTCCTTTATAACAGTTATTTTGTTATCCAAAACAGTTATTTTTCAACGTAAAAGTAAAAGATCGGATGAAACTATTAAGAAGGGAGTTTTATTTCGCCTTCATTAAATAAAACTCATTTGAGGAGTTTTATTTTTTCCGTCAGAGAATAAAACTCATTTTATGTAAATTGACACTAAAAGCTTGCCGCTTACCAGATCATTACAATTTGTAAGGCAGTGTAATCTAATCACTTGCATGGCAATTGAAAAAATCGTCATTAAAATGTAAACATGTGGATTTTTAATTTGTTATTGTTTGATTCCTATTATTAAATGGTTGTTGTTTTATTTCTTATATCTTTATTTATTATAGCTAGCTAAATAAAATCCAGTTGCAACAGCATTAAGAGACAAGAAATAAAACAATAACAATTTAAAACGGCATGTTTAATAACCAATGCGATGATCGACCGTCGACAAACAGGCAAGCTTCACGATCTTCACCGGATGTTTTCGATCTTCGCCTGATGTTTGCGATACATCTCAATCTCAGTCATCTTTCTTGTTCTATATCTCCCTAAATGTAGATAGGGAACAAGAAAGCAAAGGAAGTGATAATGAGGATGAAAAAAAAGCTTTCCATGAAATCGATAATTTTTCTCCAAGGCTCTTATCGATTGATAAACCTCTTTTTGAGTTCTGGGAGGCTAAAAGATTACACTATCAGCAATTTTATACATTGGCAAAAACTATACAGAGTGTACCTGCAATCCAGGTAAGCGTCGAAAGAGCATTCTCTGCTCTTAAATTGGTATTGAGCGACCTGCGTTCAAATCTTTCCGCAGAAAATTTGGAAAAAGTTATGTTCGTTAAATTAAACAAATAAATTACTACATGTGTGTATAGCAAATAAAGTCAATAAAGAAAGAAGAAAATAAACAAAATGAGTTTTATTTTAGACGGAAAAAATAAAACTCTTTAAATAAGTTTCAAAATAAAACTCCTCAAATGAGCTTTATTTTCTGACGGGAAAAATAAAACTCCTCAAAAGAGTTTTATTCCAGACGGAAAAAATAAAACTCCTCAAAAGAGTTTTATTTAATGAAGGCGAAATAAAACTCTCTTCTAAAAAGTTTCATCAGATCTTTTATTTTTTCGTTGAAAAATAACTCTTAACTGTGGAGTTGAGATCGCTTTCTTAAGATCACCATAGATTCTGAAAGAGTACTTCAATACGAATCGATTGTCATATAATAGTATACATCTCCGTTGACTCTAACATAGAGAGTTTTTGAGTTAAAGTTTTCGGGATAACTGTTATTTTCGGTCTCTGATTTAGAGTGTATTTTTTCTTAGAGCTGAATAAATTACTTTGAATTGGATAAATAATACTATTATGTGCCACTGTTTCTTAAAAGTTTATTAAAGTATTTTGCGAGTCCAGATTATAAGTGGGCCATTCTTTACGTGTCACTCGCAAGCTTTAGATTAAATTATTTTTATTCCATTCTTTTTTTTTTTCTTTGTTCAACATTTGGCCTTCTACTATTTCTTTTATTATTTTGGTTTAGAGAATGTCCCTTTTGCTTTGATATGATTTTGTTATGGTTTTGTTGATGATGTTTGTGCTGTTGTTGAAAGTTTATTTAAATGGCGGTTTGTGTGATTTTGTTGTTGGTGTGGTTGTTGTTGTTGCTGCTGCTTTTTTCTTGATGTCACGCAAATTTGTGTTTATTCGTTTGACAAAAGGGTCATTATTTAATTTGTTTATGTATACAAATAAAATATTCAACGTTTACTTTTTTTTTTTGAAATTCTTTTACTTTCAATTCTGTTTGACAATAATGTGATTTAATGATTTTTGTATTCTAGTTTGTTTTTTTTTCAATTTTTTATTAGACACCAAATCCAATACTCTACAAATTAAATTAGTACGGTTAATTTTTTGTAAATTTTTTATATTGTTAACGTAGATAGCTTGGCTTTTTTGTTTTTAATAAAAAAAAAAATCGTGTAACTCCCACTTATTTTATTAATATAACACGAATGTTGTTTAATAATTAATTTTTGGATTTGACTTTAATACATTTTTTGGTTATTTTCAAAGTGAATAGTTTTTTAATATTTTATGAATTTAGTTTTAGTTGTTACTGCCATGTTAGAACGTTATATTATTTGAATTAACTTTAATTGATAAGTAAAACAATAATATTGTGTTGACAGAAAATGAGAAATGGGACTAAAAGACAATCCTACTGTTAAATCACACTGAACGGCTAAAAAAAAACTTATTGTGAAACACCTACTTTTTAATATACATACTGAATGTAAATCTGTCAAAAAAAAATAAATTTTCTAATTTACACTTTTTTAAATATTGCGGTTTTATAATTAACCGATGAAAAAAGTTTTTATATACTCATATTCAACTTGATATCGTCGTATATGCTTATATCTGTGGCAATATATTTCGATATACAGTCAAGGAAAAAAGTCTACATACACCCTTTGATTCAGGGGTTTTATTACTGCTTGAAGACGACGGGGCATTGATCTCACCGAATTTTCGTAATATCGGGTGTTATTTCGGCCCATGCACTAATAAGGACGGTTTTCAATGTTTCACGGCTACTAATGTTATATTTTCGTACCGATTTTTCCAAAACGTCCCATATGTGCTCTATAGGGTTTAAGTCTGGAGACTGGTGTGGTGAATTGAGCTGTCTTGGGGAGCCAGTCTCGAACAACTTGTGCAGTATGCTAAGGTTCGTTATCTTGTTGAAAAATCCATTGATTTCCCAGGCCCAAGCTATCAACAGATTACGTTCCAATATGTTCTTATATTAATAGCGGTCCATATTACCCTCGACAAAAACCAAACGACCAACTCCAGATGACGTAATGGCGCCCCAAACCATAACGTTACCACCACCATGTTTCACAGTAGGTATTATATTCTTTGGATCAAGTTCTGTGTTTGGTTTTCACCAAACTTTGGATAGACCATCACTTCCAAAAATGTTATACTTACTTTCGTCGGTAAATATAACACTCTTCCAAAAATCCATACCCTTGTCCAGATGTGCTTTAGCAAACTCAAGGCGAAGTTTACGATTATTCACTGAAATTAGTGTTTTTTCCGTGCCACTCCACGCTGTATGTAGACTTTTTCCCGCTAATAATTATGTTTTTCCCTAAAAATTTCTATGTTTTATTTTTTTCATATTTTTTTTTTCTTTCACATAATCTTTATTTTAAATGCCTTAATCATTGATATAAAATGTTTTTCAATTATCGCTACTAATTCAATAGAACTTCAAATCCGTTGGGTGTATGTAGACTTTATTCCTTGACTGTATGTTCATATCTTATAAGTTGTTTATGAATTTTTTTTTTTTTTAATATGGCGTAATATATCAATATATAGCATTGTATCGTATGTTATATCTGATCATATGATATAGACACAGATCTATATATGACCATATATACAATAATCAATATCACTTTTATATATACTCATATATGGCAAAACATATCATTATATATTATTATATATACGAGGGCGGATCTCTAAGTCTGTGACTTTTTGAAAGAAACACCATTTTTTTTTTGCAAAAAAAAAATTTTTTTTCAACATAATCTCCTTTTAGCTCAATACACTTAGTGCAACGTTTCTGCAATTTTTGTATCCCTTCCAAAAAATATGACTTTTCGAGGTCCATAAAATAGGCATTTCTTGGCCATATGGGGTAGTTTTTTTTTAATCCTCGTTAAATTGGTCCAATAAGTTGGCATAATATTCACCGTTTATTGTTTTTCCCTTTTGAAGGTAATCGATGTGGATTTTCCTGCGTGCATCCTGCGTGCATCTCCTTTTAGCTCAATACACTTAGTCCAACGTTTTCTGCAATTTTTGTATCCCTTCCAAAAAATATGATTTTTCGAGGTCCATAAAATAGGCATTTCTTGGCCACATGGGGTCGTTTTTTTTTTTAAATCCTCGTTAAATCGGTCCAATAAGTTGGCATAATATTCGCCGTTTATTGTTTTTTCCCGTTTGAAGGTAATCGATGTGGATTATCCTGCAAAAACTGTTGCCATCACTTTATTGGACACGATTACGTTTATGGTCAATTGAGAGCAAACGCGTCACTTATCTTGCAGACAGCTTTCTTAAACACAACTGATCATTTAAAATCGAAACCACACTGCCATATGAAATGCCTATGGCATCAGCAATCTCACGCGCTTTTACTATTCGATCGGGCGTATTGACCTCAATTGGCCGTCCAGAATGTTCAGAGTCATTTGTATTTGTGCGACCACAACGAAAGTCAGTAAACCACTTTTTTACCATTGAAATCGATGATGCAGAGTCTCCGTTCAACAATAATTTTTTCTATGCAAGTAATGCATTTCAATTTCCTTATCGGTAACCCATTATATGTTAGTTAAAGTCATGCGAAAGGTAATAAGTACTCATTACAAGATAATGAATAAAATAGTTATTAGTCATTACCATGTTTTTGCTGGGTTCTTTCAAAGAATGCTTTAAGAAATTAGTTTTTGCATTTTTAACTCATTAATGGCACTTCACTGATCCGCAGGACATTTTTCAACCAATCTTGGCAGTTATACAAAACAATGCTTCATTAAGAAATTGTTGTTCGCCAACGTTGAAATTTTAATAGCATAGACCGGTAGAGGTATTTTAAAAATATAAATTTTGTATTTTGACCACTTTTCAAAATTGAAATATGGCAACCCTGACGCTATACTTTTTATAAGTTTAATAGTATTTTAATAAAAACCATCCATTATTTGTGTGAAAACGGAATACATTGTGGCTTATTTTAGACTTTGTGTATTTGAAAAGATCATCTTCCGATCGGTCAGATTTGTAAAAATTATATACAATCGTTAAATTAATTTTTAGCTGTGACAAACATTTTCATGTCTTTTCATCAACATAACAATGAAAAATATCAACAATTTAGCTTTTTATTAGTTTTAAATAATTTTTGAAAAAGTTCCATCAAAAAAGATAAAAAATTATGTTTTTTTTAAATATTTATTTGTCAACTTTGAATAAAAATGTTCCACAATTTTTTATACACAATTGCAGTAAAGATGTTGAGTAATTTAAGGATTTTTAAAGCACTTAATTATCTTTATCCAGGTAAAAAAATATAATGGTTTAAAAGTACAGGGTCGAAAAAGGAACACTGTGTAAATAATGAGTTAAGTAAATTCGCACCTAAATTGAGTTAACTTCAAAAATTTACTTTAATTTAGATAATACCATCCATCCATATATTATGTTGAAATTCTTTTTTCATTTGGAGTACTTTTTTAATACAGCCTCAAATGCTAATTTTTTAAATTTAATGCCAAGATTAGAATTATACTTTACTTAATATCCATGGCGTATGAGTGATATAATAAAGTTACTTATAACTCATACGCCATGTTGGACTTTAAAAAATAAGCGCAGTAACTTTATGTTAAAAAGACCTTTTCTTCGGAGAATGACCCTTGTAAATATTAGCAAATTGAAAATTTCTTTGTTGTCTTTAAACTTAAATATGTCTGGTGATTTTTTTTTTTTTTTATGAAAAAAAAATATGTTAAAATATAATTTGCTTGTTAACAAATGTACACGTGTCAATAAAAGAAAAATTTAACAAGAAAACTTCATAAAATAACATTAAAATCCTCACAACATGTTAAATACTATAAAAAGGAATAAGAAAAAAAAAAAAAACAACAAGAAAACATAAAAAAACAGGGAAAAGGGGGAGAATTGAAATAAAAACTGACAGCTTTCTACATTCTCTAACAGCAAAAGAATACCGTTCTAACAAAACATTAACACTTATTCACATCAAGAGTACCCACAATTAAATCGGTATGAAGTGTTTTAAAATGTTAGACATTGACAACAACAACTACAAAGTAGTAAAAATAACAACAAGACAACAACAGTGAAGAATATAATAGGAAACAGAAAGGGGAACCATTGTGCTATGGTTCTGTAGACCACTTTTCTAGGCCAAAATACCAACATAAATAAAATTTGCATTTATTTTGTTTTGAAATATTAGTTGCAGGAAAATCGTATGACGTGCATGTTTCTTTTTTCTTGAAATATTAACCCTTTAATGCATTTATCTTTTTTTGTTATTTTAATTCAATTTTATATGTGATTTTTTTCTTTAATAATATTATATTAATAAATAATAATTTGCAAAACGTTGCAAAATCTAAAAAAGTGAAAATAAATTCTAGAGCTCAATCTATGTTTTTCTTATTGATAACTATAAGTTTCTAAAGGGTCCGCCAAATAACTTTTTTTTTTGAAAATGCTATAAAAAAAAACTACTGAATATTTTCTCAAATTTCTTTTTTTATTTGAAAGTACAATCCCTCCGGTTAATAATGGAAATTAATTTCATTCAAATGGCTGCCTCGGCTGGCCATGCAGTAGCCTACACGATCGGTCCAATTTTTAAGCACATTATCGATTGTGTGCAGCTGTATTTCACCAATGGCTTCACGAATATTGTCCTTTAAAGCGTCAATTGTCTCTGGCTTGTTGGCGTAACACTTATCTTTGACGGCACCCCACAAATAATAGTCCAACGGTGTCAAATCGCAGCTCCGAGGTGGCCAAACGACATCAGCTCTGCGGCTGATAATGCGATCTTCAAAAACAGGGCAATTTTCGCACACATTCTGCAACATTACCATGATTTTCAAAGTAATGTCGCAATATTGCCCAGCGTTGTTCAAGCGTATACACACCCATATTCGTTCAGCGGAAGAATAAAACTAATTATCTGTCAAATCAGTCATGAGCTAAGTGTTACCGTTCACGAAATAAGCACTACACTCAAAAAAAAAAAGTTTGTAAAATCAGCAAAAAATTTTGCTGAGTCAGCAAAATTTTAGTGAGGAGGATGCTTGCAAAAAAGTTGCTAATGTCAGCAAAATCTTTTGCTGAAAATCAGCGAGCTGATTTTTAGCAACAAAATTTGTAGATTCAGCAAAAGTTTTGCTAACACTTAGTAGATTAGAAATACAAAAGCTTTGCTAAAAATTAATAAATTTTTTGCTGAATTTTAGTAGACTGAAAAAAACGCAAAAAATTTGTAGAAAAATTGTAATTTAGTTAATTTATTTGCTGAAAATCATAAAACATATTTTTGTGATTCTTTTAAAAATAATTTACTATAATAACGAAATATAAAAATTTTCACATTGACGACATGAATTAATTTAATATCTGAAAATATATAGAAATATATAACAAAAATTGTCTTTCAATTACTTACATCAATGGTTGTCTAAATGATGCTATCGCAACTGCCGAAGATAATTATAGAAACGAAAAAATAAACAAAAACAAACGAAACGAAAAAAACAACCCTTTTTGCAATAAGAAAAAGGAACCATAAAAATCTACCTATGATGTGTGTCTTTGTCTTTCACTTTACTCTGTCTACATTTCTGTATATTTGACCACACAAATAAATAAATATTTTATTTTGTCTTTTATTTAATTAATAGACAATTATTTTCACAAGCCGGTGACAACGCAAAATTTAAGTTATTTTAATCCTCAATTTTGTTTTATGTATGAAAAAGAGATACAAAAACTTCCATGGTTGATTTTTTTATATGTCTTATTAGAGTTGTACTTTTAAGTATCATTTTCCTCTTCTCTACTACATCTTGACATGCCGCGACATCTACTTCATTCTGCGTATATCTTTCAATCTGGTTGTCGTCCACACTATTAATGTGCTTATCAGCACAATTTTTTTTTAGCAAAATTAATTAGTAAAACATTAGTATATTAGTAAAGCATTAGTATAAAACAGTTAAGTGCTGAATAAGTATAACAAAAATTTTAGCTGAAAACACGATTTTAGCAAAAAATTTTGCTAAAAAATAGTATAACTAACTAACTTATTTTTTTGGGTGTAGTTGAAAAAAAAACGTTAGATGGCGGACCCTTTATAAATTTCTTGTAAGCCTAAATTTGTAGGCCTACTATCAATTTTTTTGTCTAAGTTTTTTGTCATGACGTAAATTTTTTTAATACAAAATTATTATTGTCATTCAGATTTTTTCCATATTAAATATTATTATAAGCTGTTTCCATTTAAATACAAAAGTTAAAAATTGTGTTTTTTATTTTTTTCTTTGATTTGCTTATAAACTTCAACTTTAATTTGTTGTAGACTTAGATCTACTATGTTTTCACTACAAATGTAGTTGAAAACAAATGAAATTTCACTTAAAGAAAGCACGACTTACATTTCATTAAAATCAATCAACATTTGTTTTTTAATGTTCAAAAAATGACTTCCAATTGTAGTAAAAGTGAACCACATGCTAGTAGAAAATAAACAAAAAATCATTTTTTTAAATAAATAAATAAATAAAATGACTGTAAAAAATGAATGTAAAATCATAAAACAGTCATTTGATGTGGTTTGATTTTTTTAAATGAACTACAAGGTTAGTAAAAAATGTAATTTGTTCTACAAGTGACTTACATTTACATTAAAATTAAAGAAACTGTATACTTACAGAAACTAAATGTTGTTTTAACATTCCCATTAGAGTGAAATCAATACGACTTTTTGGTGCTTTGACTTTCACATACCCATTTTATTTTCGATTTACTTTTCTGTAGAAAGTAAAACGAAAGTACGTTTTTCCTTACAACATTTTTTAAAAATCATAAGACTGCTTAATGATTTTAAATTTAGCATTTTGACAGAAAACATATGTTTTCGAAAATTTTTCGACATTTTTCGAATATTATTTTGAGTATTTTACATTTGTGGCGATTACACAGCACCAAATTTTAATTTATTGTGTTTTCAAATTCATTCGTATTCTAAATGTAAAGAAACACATGATATGGGCGTATGAGAAAGCAGCAACAAAGAAACGAGAACAGAATGTGAAACAAAGTTTTTGTTTTCCAAAAAAAGTTTCATTTGAAACCATAGTGCATTGGTAATGCTTAATCTTAATCTACACTACAACACTTGTTCGTACACTAACTTAACTTGTTGTTATGTTGCAAAAGGAAGCAAAAAAAAAAAAACAATCCCAAGATAATACAAAAGACAACATACACACACAATTACTAACATATAAAATTAAAAAAGGAAAATTGTTCAAATGTATTAACAACGTATGTTTGTATTAGTACACAGAGTGATATAAATAAATATAACAATATTGTTAACAATTGTAAGTAGTAAAATGGATACAAATAAAAGAAAATATAACAACGAAAAGATAAGTACATGTTAGAATTGGGTATTTTGCTCCAAACGACTTATTGTTAATACAATTTCCTCTAATTGTCTCCCAGTTTAAGAACAACAATTTCGAAAACTGAAATTATTTCATAGTTTCATAGAAGAAACAACATCTCATATACAGTGTCGTGCAAAATAATAGCAACAAAACATACTTATATATTTGATTTGTAATATTTCAACTTCCACGTCGGCTAGAAAAAAGATTTTGGTTGAAAATTATATTCTATTATAATAGAGAATATAGCAGATATAGGCAAATGCTGCAACAGAATTAATTCCTTGCAGCCCTAAAACCAAAACCAAAAAAAAAACCTCAAAATAAAAATCTCAAAAAGTCGTTTTGTAAATGAAAAAATATTAATATTAACAAAAATAAATAAAATAAATAAGAAGTAAGAATAATAAACGGAATAAAAAGAGATCAGTGTTTAAAAATATAAATAAAAATGGAGCCTCAACACAAAATTACCCTGCTTCACAAAAAAAAAAAAGCACAATGAATCTGAAGTCAAAAAATTAAATATTATTTCCAAGATGCACGACATTCTTCATTTAAACTTAAACACGTTTAAATCGTTTATTTTTCAGTAATACGAACATTTAATTTTGGGGAATGGTCACTGTAATACTTAGATTTGGAAAATCATTTGGACACATTTGAAATTTATACATAATACACTGCAAGGAACGTGTATTATATTTACAAAACCCCCTACAAATATACTCCAGTTAATAAAAAAAAAATAGTTTTGCTCTATCTCTGTAACTATTTCAGATATGGGCCAATTAGAAAATAAAAATTTTATAGCAATTTTTCATCTAATAAAAACAAAATTGTAAAATTTGTCTTATAAAATTTTTCGAAAAGTTTAAGAATATTTTTTAAACTACAAAAATATAACAATTCTTTAAGCAGATTCACTAATATTTGAATAATATGTCAACTTTTTTATGTACAACTTAAGCTCTACACGCAGAGAAAAGGGCATCCTATTATGATAGTTTAAAAGAATCATGTTATGAATGGAACACGTAACAATCATAATATGATTCTAGATGATGATAAAACCATTGTCTGCCATAATAATATGGTCAGAAATTTATATATGATAACTAGGATCATAATATGATAATTCTTTGTGCATAATTATATTCAATCATATTTTTTATCTGTGTGTATTTTTCTTTATATAGATTCAATATAGTCGTTTGCTTCAGATTTGTATTTGGGAGGCCATAATACTTCGAAAATCGTGTAGCGAAATATTGTAATCTTGTGCAAACGTTTTATTCATAATAATTGTATCTTTCCTAAGCCAAAGTTTGTATATCTGACTGCACGGAAGCAATCCAGGTGTTTGTGTGGAGCTGATGTTGAGGATTGGACACATATTTTGACTGTGTGTCCTCTCTATGATGAGGTTAGGGATTTGAGTGGTATGGGAATCGTACGTTCTGGTGATTCGTGGGATTTCAGTAGTGTGTTGGCTGACCCTCATACCTTGCATCTGCTTGGTGAATTCATGAGGGCTGCGCTACAGATTAGGAGGTTTGGTAGGCCTTAGGTTTGTTCGGCGGTTTCATTATGTGCTTCTCGTTCGTACTTTTGCTTCGGGCTTGGCCTGGGTTTCTTTCGACTGGACATGGTTCCCTCGATGCCATTATTGCATGGTGGGGGCCTGTCCGAGTCGTCCAGTTTTTTGCTCGGGGTTAATGTTGCGGATTAGTTGCACATTTTGATGGGTTGTTTGTTCTTTGTTTTTGGAAGCGTCCACTTATGTGGACCGGTGACCAGTCCTGAACTGTTTTGGGTTCTACTGGTAGTAGTTATTGGCTACGAAGCTGACCGAAGTCTTTATTCGGTACCACGGGAACTAGGACGCCCTTGGGATTACGGTCCCAACCTGGTTAATGGTGAGGCCCCTTTTTTGGGAGCAACGTGGTGGCTGTGGTTACTGCCCATATCGCTGGTAGAGCAATTTATTGCTTGATATGGAGTTGCATTTTAACCAAATTTTCACTGTTATTCAAAGAACAGTAGGAGTTTTAGATAGGTTCCGCACCTTCCCAAGGTGAAAGATGTGCCAAATACACTTTTCTTAAATTGGTACCTTTACTCCAAACGCCACGGCTTTGTGTCGGGTGGTTTAAAGGGGGCGTTGGTGAATGCTTTATATTTTCACTCAGTGTTTGAGAACACCATGAAGTTTAGCCAAACGGCAGGTATTCACGCTAATTAAAACACATTTGCACGGAAGCAATATTAGATTACTAAGTAGGTTAAGTCCACTGGAAATATAGTTAAAAACAAATAAAGTTTCACCTAAAAAAAGGACGACTCACGTTTCATTAAATTCAACTAATATTGCCATTTGTTTTTAAATGTTCAAAAAATAAACCACAATTGTAGTAAAAAATAACCATATATGCAGTAGAAAATAAACAAAAATTATTTTTTTTTAATAAAAAAACTACTGTAAACAATGAATGTAAAATCAGAATACAGTAATTTTTTGTGGTTTGTTTTTTTTTTTTTAAATGCACTACAATGTAGTCAAAAATGAAATTTTTTCTACACATGACTGCTTTTTCAAGATCATGTATTACAACTCAAACAACTAAAAATATTTAAAAAAACAACTAAAAATATTTATTTCAAGGTCAAAAAGTAGCAAATAATTAGCGGCCTGAGAACAAAATCGTTTTAATTCTAATTTATTGAATATTTAAAGTTCACATAGTGGAAAAGGTGGAGCTTTCGCCAGTGGGTCACAAACAGCAACCACTTTTATCTCAAAATTTAAGAGATATAATAAAAAAAACCTCCAATTTTAAAGGGTTTGCCATACAGATAGTGTCGGACAGATATTTTTTTGTATTTTTAGAGGTGTTCAAAAAATATATGACAGTAAATGCATTCTATTATAACTTTTTCAATTGTTGTTTAAAAAAATATATCTTCATCCAATATCCAATAACGGATACTCATACAGCTTTCCTTAATGAATTATCAAATCAAACTTGGATTAAAATGGCCTCAAAATTTCAATGTCTGTTCAAAACTAATGTATACTCATAATTATAAAGTAATTATGTCCAAAGCCCGCCAAAAAATTTACACTTTTAGATTAAATCCAATTATGAATAATAGCCCACGAATAGGGCAGTTTAGCTGCTTTATGTTGCTCTGAAAAACATTATATAAGGCATAAGAATAATGGTAATCTTAAGCATTCAAATGCATTATTTTTAATCCAATGATCAAAAATAATTTTTCGAGAAAAATTTTTTGGTTTGGTAAAGACAGCGCTTCAAAGACAAAAAAAAGTGGCGAATTGTCTCCAGAATAGGCACAGCTTTAACAAAAAAAAAAACCTATTAATAATCCATTTTGCTAAATTCTATTATTGATTTCTAAATTTCAAATAGAAATTCTTAATTTCAATCGATAGAAAAACAAAAAATATGTTTACATGGTTTATGAAACTTTTTTTTTAAATGATGAAAATCTTCATCATATCATCATAAAAAGCTATGATAAATAATTAATGACAAACGATTTATGAAACATTTTCATTAGAGATGGGCATTCTAGTTCATAGTTCATTTCGTTCATTTCGTTCATTTGCATTTACTGAACTAGTTCGTTCTCTTAGCTCATAATTTTGTTCGATAATTTGTTTTCAATTATTTATATTGTTGTATTGGTCAATGGTTTGTTTAACGAATCTGCATAATATTAGAGAAAATTCTGAACGAACTGTTAAAAATGAACTAGGTCAATTTTAATAATTCATTTTGATTTATTAAGCAAACAATTGACCAAATTAACAATATGAATAATTGAACAAAAATTGTCGAAGAATCTAATGAACTAATAGAACGAACGAGTTCAATAAATGCCAATAAACGAAATGAACTATGAACAGGAATGCCCAACTCTAAATTTCATCATTATGATGAAACTTTTTTCCCTGTGTGTACATGTCCACATGCATCCATCCTGGTTCATATGTGTTTATAAACCATTCTTATATGTTCATCATATATGTTCATTTGTATGCATTAACGAAAATTGAGGTTAGATTTACATATATAAGCATTCATGTCCATACATTTCCATATATGGTCATATGTGAACATTAACGAAAATTGAGGTAATATTTTCATATATAATCATGCATGTCTATACATTGCCATACATGGCCATATGTGTACATTAACGAATATGAATCCTGTATGGTGGTACATGGACATGTATGACCTCGAATCACTTCACATATAAGCATGAATGATTTCATACATGTTCATAGATGAATACATGTTGATTTTTAACCGAGGAGTAATTATTTTTTTGTTTTGTACAATAAATAATAATGACCCTAAAAAAAATTTGGATATTAAATTTGTTTAACAAATACGCAGTTTTTCTTAGATTTTACTATATTTGACTATTTCTGCAAAATGTGTCATCCCATTCCACAAATTATCAAGGCATATTTGTTACATATAAAACGCGTTAGAAAAGGGATAGATGTAAAATGAACCTGAAGCCACACATTCAACAGAAGCAATCAACTCAATAGCACTATGTTACTATAAAGGTTATGGTTTTTTCTATTTTTTTCTATGTGTATCTTACAATTACATTTTCATCTCTTTTAAAACTAACTGTTGGTTGTAATGACAACAAAAACAATTGCAACAATAACAATTTTGTAAATTGTTGCTTTTTGTCTGCTGAAAATTAAAATAGAAAAATGTTGTAGCAAAAAACCACATGTTAAAAAGGGTGGCATCTATTTCGGTTATGGCTTGAAATAAAAATATATAATTTCTTTTTTGTTAATTCTAGCAACTGACGTTATTGTAAAACATATAATATGTACACATTTTTGGTCAATCAAAATTATTTCTTTTTTTCGTTAATATTAAAGGGCAAAATTTATTTAAAGTTTTAAAATAAGTGCAATCCTAATATCCATATAAACGGATTAGATGAAATAGTAAAAATAAGGAAGAAAATTACAAAAAATAAAAACAACTTACAATTGTGTTGTGCAATTTAAAGTTATGAAGCCATTACAAGTAGACAGCTACATACATAGATATGCTCGTATATAAATATAAAAAAATGCCACATTTAATACACAATTTCAAGTAAAACTGACCTAAAGAACTTGTTAACAACAAAATGTAAAAATAATTTTAATAAAACCAGAAACTTGAATGTCAAGAATACACAGCTGCAAGAAAACCGATCAATTGATGATAGTTTCTAAACATGTTTAAATGTTAAAGAACAGCAGTTCCCACCATTTTTTGCTTCATGAAACCCTTAACGCATTTCTAATGGTTCACGGAACCCAAAAAAACACGTTTCTTTTAATATATTTAAAAAAATTTTAAAGTAAAAAAAATCATATTTTTTTTTAATTAAAAATAAAAAAACATTACAAAAACCAAATGCAGTAAGATCAACTCCTAGGGACCAAACACAACATAGTTCGTTGTAATCGAGAGTAAAGTTTTTTTTAATTTTTTTTTATTGTCAACAAAGTATTAAACATTTTATAAACTTTTTTCAAATATGTACAGTAAAACTATTTCATTTGATTTCAAAAGTGTAGAGGTTTTGATACATTTGAAAATGCATTTCGATTTGTTCGAGTTAAAATAAATCTAAATTCAAAGAAATTTTAAGAAAATTTACGATATGTTTTTGTATCAAAAATGCAAAATTGTATAAAAATTAGTTTGTGTAAATGTCAAAAACAGCTGGTTCGTATTAACAGATGTTACTTTGAGTGGTTACCAAACGTTAGGCCTTTCAAATAAGTTCGTAATAATCGAGATTTTATTTTAACTGAGTTCGTCTTAAAAAGATGCATCAAAAACTCAAAATTGTGAGGAAGGTTCGTACACTCATAGAAATAAACCTGTAAAAATAGCAAAAAAAGCTACTAAAAATTAGTTAAAAATTACCTTACAGAAAAAACTGCAAAATTAGAAAAATATTTTTACTAAATGTTAGTAATATAAGAATAAAAAGAAATAAGTCTGTTGAATTCACAAATATTTAGTTATATTTTAGCTAAATTTTAGTTATTTGAATGTATCAAAATAATCTGCTAAAATCAGGCAAAACATTTACTAAATAGTAATAGACAAAAAATAATAGAAAAATGTGAAATTTTTAAATTTTTAATTTTTTTTTTTTTTTTTAATGCGAAAAAAGTCTACCCATATGAAGTCAGCAATCTACAAATTTTTTGCCAAAAATTATTATTGATTTTAGCAAAATAAACTGCTATTTACATTCTACTAAATTTGAAGTAAATATAGCAAAAATATTTTGTTAATATTACAGTTTTTGTTTGCTATTTTGAGTCTACTAATATTTAGTAATTTAGATTTTGCTAATTTTATAGAGTAAAATGCTATTTTCAATTAAATAAAATTCTAATCGCATATGACTAAAGCTTTTTAAAGTTGACAGATATATTTTGGCTGTTTTTATTTGATTAAAATTTAGCAAAAAATAAAATCTTCTAAATTTTGCAGTTTTTTCTACAGGGTCATTTTAACTAATTTTTAGTAGCTTTTTCTGCTATTTTTACGGGTTTATTGCTATGAGTTTTTATGGTTTTAAAGAACTAAAAAAAATAAAACAGGTTTAATAAAGAACTACTTTCATGCAAAAATTTTATTTTTAGAAATACGGGTTTAGACTGTGATTGGCTATGACTGTCCTAAGACTACCCAGGTAGAAAAATACAATCTTTAAAACGTTTTAAAAGCATTTTTCATGATGGTACAAGCGTTTTCAGAACATACCAAATTACAAATTTAAAGCGTTTTGAGAATGTGCAAAATGATAACCCAAATTTACGGTTTGAGGATGGTATTTTATAACGTTCTCAAAACATTGCAAACCAAAATTTTTGAAATGCTTTTTCAATCGTTAAATAAGTATTTGCAGAACATTTTGGCTTACAGTTATTAAGCGTTATGAAAACGACCCAAATGATAACCGCTTTGAGGGTTGTAATTTTGAACATTGTCAAAACGCTCGAAAGACAAATTTTAAAGATCTTTATGAATTGTTCATAAATACCAATTTACAGTTTTAACGTTCTCTAAGCGTTAAAAAAGCTACAATTAAAGTACTTTGTCATTGTTTTCAACACAAATATCAGAATAATAATTTTAAACAATTTTATATATTTACATTTTGAAAAATAATATTTTTATTGAATTTAATTAAAATATATTTTAAAGTAACAAAATATAAATTAATAAGCTTGAAACATAAAAGTATTACTTCAGGGTTTTAAATTAAGGGAAATGTGATTTAGTATAAAAAATATAAACATAAAACATAATTTTGACGAAACGATATTGTGACAACCACAAACGAAAAAATAGATTTAAATTTTATATATAAAAACATATCAATAAAATCAATGAAATTAAAAATCGAATATTCAAATATGAAAATAAAAAGCCCTCTATTGGAAAATAGATATATTTCATTATATAAAAAATTGCATAAGAAACCGAGTTCGCATATAGATAGACCTCCTTATGACAGTGTTGTTTTTTAATCAGTAAAATATTTTGTAAAAAAAAAAGTATTTCTAAAGTACTATTGGCAAATGTTAGAAAAACGCTTTAACGCAATGGTTTTACATTGGTTTCGTTTTATAAACCGTTGTAAATTTTGTACGATAAGAACTTCTAAAGTACTTTTTACAAACGTTGGAAAAACGCTTTGAACCAATGTTTTTACAGTGTTTTTATTTCACAAATATTTGTAAGTTTTGTATAAAAAGTATTCCTAAAATACTTTGTCCGAACGTTCGAATAGCAATCCAAAATAATGTTTTTTAAATGCTTTTTTTCGTACTATTTGCAATTATCGCTTTGGAAACGCTTTTATTTTAGTACCATCAAAAACAAACGTTTTGAAAACTCTTCGTTTTTTGTACCATCCCAAATTTCTACCTGGGTATTTTAAAATCTGAAAGTCACAACTTTATTTTTTTTTTTACAAAACAACAATAAAATTAAAATTTTATTTGTCATGTCAATAAATAAAATGTGTGTGACTCATGCAATATCCAACGGATATGCAATACAGTCATAACTAGAGTCACGGAATTGTTCGTATAAAAAGTTTTTAAAAATTGTTAATAGAATCAATTATGAAAGTAGTCAGTGAGAGGTACTTTCAAATTTGGTGCACAATTTATAACAGGACATATTGTAAGTAATAGGCAGTTTTAGGTGAGAATGAAAGTAAAATGTTCAACTATACAATTAAATTTCTTTTAATAATTTTAAATATTTAAAATATAAAAAATATTGTGGCATTTTTTAAAACTAGTTTTAAACATCCATTTTGTCGGAACTATTCGCAGACCCCCTGAAATAACAATACGGACACATGTTATATTATTTACTGATACATTAACACTTTTGCTAAGGAAGTATTCGCTAAAGTGAACAATTCGTTTTTCCGGTAAGAGTTTGTATCACAATTTTAGTAAAATTAATTTATTCCTATAAAAATATTAAATAACAAAAATGCAATTTTCTTAATGTTCACTAATGTGACACCTCAATTGTTCGCTAATGTTAGCCTATGATATAAATTTTAAAAATTCACACTTGGCCAAATCATAAAATATTTTGTTTTATTTTTTTTAATTTACTTTATGGGTTCCAATTAAGGAGTGCAAGATCCCGCACTTTTTCTTTTCCCGTGGAAGCGGCAAAGTTTTTGAACATCCCCGTATATCGCTTGAAAAATAAATAAATACATTTTTTTTTTTATATTAAAGCATATTTTTTGTATGCAAAATGTCTAATACGACTTAAGGCTTTTGTATAAATATAAGTCTCCATTATATTATGTGTGGTTTTCTCAGAATTTTGGGGTTTTCTAAAGTCTGAAAGAAATTGACTATTTTATAGCGCTTAATCTAAATCTAAGAGTTTGATTAAAAAAAATTCCGTATACAAAATTGTAAGTTTAAAATAGTAAAAAAGAAGTTCACAAAAACTGTAAAATGTAAAGAAAAATTTTATAATCAATAGAGTCCGACAAAAGTGTTCGTCTAGAAAACGGCATTTGCTCAATATTTGGGAACCTGAAAGTATTTTGGTTAAATTTTTATAATGGCTAAATTTTTAGGAGCTATCTAAAGAGACTTTATATTCGAAGTCTAAGATAAACGGCGAAGTTAACCGTTGCTGTGAAGTAAACATGCACTCACAAGGACTTTTCCATAAAAGTTCAATAGTTATTTAAAAAGATAATCCGTTAAGTTATTTAAATTGATTACCAAACAAATATATTTTTTAACTTTTCTGTCTGATATTCAAAGAATAAAATAAACAACAAAACGTATAAGTTAAACTATTCATTTAAAATTTTCCATTTTAAATTTTTCTATATAGCTTTCTATTGTTTCAAAAATGTGAATATGTGGGTATGTATAGCAACATATTATTTTATATGGCCCTGTATAGAATCGTTTTTAATATACCTAATTACATATTAATATATATACAATATAGTGCTATATATGTACCTATTCTGGTGGGAATCGAACCCACGACCCCCGCACTGATAAGCCAGCACGGTACCAACTAGCCTACTGGGGCGCATGAGCCACATTATATGTGTTGACATATCAACATCATTTTCTAAGTGATTTTAGATATTAATATATATTACAAGACATGTATTCAACGAATATTCAATATTCGTCATATTTGCATGTTTTGGCCATTCGGGTCGAATAGCAAATAATAGCACTATTTGGCAGAATTATTTGGTTATAAGAAATTAGCTTAAAAAACTGTATTTTTCATTTAAAAAATTGAGGAAAAATCTAGTTTTTCATAAAATTCTTATCTTTAAAATGTCAAACACGGCTGCTCTTTCAACATTAAAATTATTACTAAAGTACAGTGTACGTTTATATAAAATTTATGTGAAAATGAATGTAAGTACCATTCGGCAAAGATTCGGTATTCGAATGCGCTATTTTGACATCTCTAGGCTGTCATCCAAACGAAGTATAATTAAAAATAGTGGTGAAAAATTACACATATAATCGTTTTTAAAATTGTATGAAGTTATATATAAATTGATACAATTGTTGAGAAAAACTAGGAACTGTTTTTACCAACTCTTATCCAAAAATAGTAAACTATATCTAATTCTAATTAAAATTTTATGTCATCACATGTTAAATTTGTATATAATTTGATATTTTTTACTTGTTTATTGAAAATTGAAATAACTGAAAAAAATCGATTGTTTTTACCGATTTTGTCAATTGAGTAAGTAGTAATTTTTTTAACTGATTTTCAATTAATTTAATGTATATATTCGGTAATCTTTACGGATAAAATATTGTCAGTGTATTTTAAAAGTGTTTGAAATCTAAGTTGGTAGCTCCATTAAAAATTTTGAATATATAACTTTTTTGTATGTAATAGTATTTTTTTGTTTTTAATCCCGGGATTCCCAAATCAAATTCCTGGGATTGCGGAAGCAAAAAAATTCTTAGTTTCACAGGAATGATGGAACGGGAAATACCGGGATGCATACCCTAGTTCCTATAATCTTATTTAACTCATTAAATTTATCTCAATTAGTTTGCTGTACAGACATAAGTTTATACGCAGTAAAAAAAAGTTAGTGGAGAAATTTGTAAAAGTTTTATATTTCATTTTAGTTAGTCTCTTTACAGGAAGAAGAAGAAGAAAACACTTTTATTGAAAAATTTTACGGACACAATGGATACACCAGACTGCCGTCCCCCTCCTGGGACTCGTCAGTGGTTAATTTATGTGTCAATTGAACAAAGTATTTTTATATTGTTAATTTGCTCTATATGAAAAACTTTTTTTTTTTTTTTTTTGGTGTCGTACTGCTATTTGAACTCACTGCCTTAGCATCAAGCTATGCATCGTAATCTCACCTCTTAACGAGTTGAGCCACGGTCGACACAGCGATGACTGTGGCTAAAGTGGAGTTTGGTCACACTACGTACACACAAGTATTGTTTCGATCAGAAGAGACAGAATTAACTAATACCAATGCACAATTCATTTCCCAACTAGAATGCTTTTTCTTCTTAATCCTATCTCTTTTTCACAAGTAATTATTAATTTTATTTATTATTTACAGTTTTTGTGCTAATTTTTAGTACAAAATAATTTTTAAGTACAAATATTTTCTACTCTCTATTTACTAGTTACAAAATTGTTTTCATTGCAGAGTTTAGCCAATTATTTTACTAATTTTTTTATCCTTGCAAATTTTTTTTTATCATTTGAACTTTTTTATGACCCAATATATAAAGAAAAGGATAAAAGATAATAAAACATAAATTTTAATTAAATCTATTTTACAAATGTTGCATTTTCTAATAGAAAATTGAAAATTAGTGAACAGTATTTTTGGCTTAACCGAAACATTTATGATCAATGTCTAGTACTCTGGTTTTCAACACAAGGGGTACATTTTGTAGCACTCTGTATTTAAAGTTTTTTGAGATGCTTTAAAAATAGTTTTTTGTATTAGTTGTTTAAGAAAAATGATCTATAGCCAAAGAATGTTCGTCTGTAAGCAGCTGTATTTGGTTTTCAAATACACTTTTTTTCACAAAAACGAGTTAGTGCCGTAACCCTTTTACCCTTCATTTAAGGGATGAGTGTCAATTTAATTTTTGCCTATGCTAACATGTAAGACTGGGTTGAGGCTACCAAATTATTGCTTCTTCCACTAAAAATATCACCATTACAATTAACACCAGTACGTTGTTTTTCTTCTTTTTGCTTAATATTATTTAATTTGCATCTCACATTTTCTTTTCACAAATTCTTTAGCAAGAATAACACTAATAGCTCGAATATGCTCATAAAAACAGATTGATCTTCTTATAGGTGGCGCAACAATAATATGGCTGTATTTAGAGATAGGAATATGGTAATAGATACTATATTATGATTGTAGACAAGAGAATAGTATGATAACCGAAAAAATAGAGATTTTTACTAGAACATGATTATGGCAAACATACATTAATAACACAAGGGAACAAAATTGAACTTTTTTGTGTTGATTTGAAATTTGTAGCAAATTTTTACTAATTTGAGGTCGCTGATTTCAAATCTGCACTTGGTTTTTCTCTATCAGCTCGACTTTTCGAGATATACCGTTATGTTCAAAATTAAGGCACTTCCGCTACATATATTGGAATAACTTGAAAACGGTTCACCATATTAAATTAAAAAAAAAAACCGAAACTCGCAAACAATATTCTATTTAAGCCGTGCTTACATTGTTTTTAAATTTTCTAAGTAGTTTTAGAGATATAGTTCAAGTTTTGAAAAAAAAATTAAAATTTTTTTTAAAAAAAAAAATTTTTTTGTTCTTTAAAAATTCCGAAAAAAATAAAAATGGGACAAAAATCACTGTTTTGGTCTAGAAACAGTTAGTTAAATATATTTCGAATGAAATGAGCTTTATTTCATTGCAATCGGTGCACAACTTTTGATTTTGTTCACGATTTACTGAATTGATATAAATCGCGATTTAAATACAAAAATAACATTTTCTATTGTGTAAGTGTTTGTATGTAATAAGTTAGTTTTTTATGATTCTAAGAATTAAAAAAATTAAGTAATAAAAAAAGATTATTTCATTTTTATGGTTGCGGTAGCAAACTCATAACGCCTATAAATTGTATTGTTCCTTTATGACACCTAGTCAGTTCACAGTCAATTAAAGAGAAAAAAGAAAAGTGCACTTGTTTTTATTGATGTGTGGTTTACCGTTGGTAACGGATGATTTTTTTAAAGAAATTCCCCTTAACACATGTGTTCATTCATAAGTGACTGTCAATAAAATTGTGGATATAATTTTTTCTAGGTACTTCAGTAAAAAACTACGAAGTATTTATATGGGTTCATTCAACCAATTTTTCTCATTCAACAAGTGTTTACGAAAGCGAAAAGTATAACGACAAAAATATTAAAAAATTTTAACCTAGAACATTTCATCAGTGAACACAAAAAACTTTTGATTTTTATCCCTTGTTTTATTTATTGAAAACTGTGTTACTTTGAAATATATGTCAAAATTGGGCTATGACTACGTCAAGAAACACCTGTAAAATCAATCCCAACTATTTTTGTAACATATTTTTGTAACATATTTTTGTAACATATGTGGTAGAAAAAGTGTGTCAGATTTTATTAAAAAAAATTATTTTGACTACTTCGGATTTACCATGGAAACCCGTGACAAGTACTGGATT
This sequence comes from Delia radicum, assembly GCA_021234595.1. Taxonomy (NCBI): domain Eukaryota; kingdom Metazoa; phylum Arthropoda; class Insecta; order Diptera; family Anthomyiidae; genus Delia; species Delia radicum. The sequence goes on along the minus strand of CM037854.1, from coordinate 8,506,250 downwards.
CCTAATACTGTATGTAAAAACTGTGTAGAGTATTTAAGGTTATGGGCAAACAAGCAACGGACCCAGTTCAAGTATAAAACACCAATGATCTGGCGGGAACCTTCGAATCATTATGATGATTGTTATTTTTGCGCTGTCAACATAACAGGTATAATAAAACAAACCGGTCTAAATGGATTTATCCTAACGTGTTGTCTATTACCCAACCAGTCCTATACTCTAGTTAGGAATCAGAATCACAACCATCTACATCTACACACAATTTTCACGACTTACGACAAAATGTTCCTTCACCAATTTCTGAATGTGGATCAGATGACTTCCATTTAGATATTTCTTCTGAACGCGAGCAATTTAATCAGGAGGAGCTTAGTGATTTAGTGAGAGACCTTGGACTCTCTAAAAAAGCATCTGAAATTCTTGCTTCTCGATTAAAGCAAAAAAAACTGTTAACCCAAGGTACAACAGTTTCATACTACCGTAACAGAGCATATGATGGCGGACTATTGCTGGAGCATTAAAAATAATCCCTCTAAACAAGATTATTTAAGAAAATCTTATAAAAGAAAATTTTTCGATGAGTTGTAATTACATTGTAATATTTGTGTATTAAATTTTTTTATTTTTCTTTAAAATTCTCTTTTTGTGTTAAATTAAAAAGTATAGCTGATAGAAATAAACAAAATCAAAAGTTGTTATTTTTGTATGGAAATCGCGATTTATATCAATTCAGTAAATGGTGAACAAAATCAAAAGTTGTGCACCGATTGCAATGAAATAAAGCTCATTTCATTCGAAATATATTTAACTAACTGTTTCTAGACCAAAACTGTGATTTTTGTCCCATTTTATTTTTTAGGAATTTTTAAAGAACAAAAAATTTTTTTTTTTTAAAAAATTTTAATTTTTTTTTCAAAACTTGAACGATATCTCTAAAACTACTTGGAAAATTTAAAAACAATGTAAGCACGGCTTAAAGAGAATATTGTTTGCGAGTTTCGGTTTTTTTTTTTAATTTAATATGGTGAACCGTTTTCAAGTTATTCCAATATATGTAGCGGAAGTGCCTTAATTTTGAATATAACGGTATATCTCGAAAAGTCGAGCTGATAGAAAAAAACCAAGTGCAGATTTGGATTCAGCGTCCCAAATAACCTTAAAAACAATATTCAGTTCTTAATCAACAGAACCATTGTTCCCTTGTGTAATTAAACTGACACAACCATTTATGGCTGTAGGAAACATAGTTTTGTGGCCGCAATCATATTGCAGCCATATTTTTTTTCTGCGTGTAGTATGGTATTTTCACTTTTATTCCGATACACCATATTAACCAGATTTGGGCGACGTCAATTACATTTCAAAATCGTTCACTTGTGAAATTTTTCTATATCATTAAAAATTTCAGGCATACACTCACACTTGTGGGCTTAAACGCTTCCTTGGAAAATTTTAAATATTGTCACCAGACATGGGACATAATTCCAATACCTGTGTATTTAATTACTGGCCAATTACTTTTTTATGTTTAATTACATGTAATTGGGTGTAGTTGAGTAATTGCCCTGTAATTAAATACCCAGATGTTGTTGCTAATCCCCATGTTAGGTATTAAACATTTTACAAATTTTCAAAGGAAGCGATTAAGCTCACAAGTGTAAGTGTATGTCTGATATTATTAATGATATAGAAAAATTTCACAAGTGAACGATTTTGAAATGTAATTGACGTCGCCCAAGTCGCGTTTTTTTTTCATATAGTGAAAATATCTATTTTATGCCTTTTTGTACGATTTCGTTACATATATGTAACGAATCATTATCGTTCAATATATAAGTCTTTAAAAATGAAAACAAATGATAACGCTGGAATATGCATATTCTTTTTTGCATTTTCTACCAAAATATATAAATTTTTTTAATCCCGAGTTTCATGCAGTAAAGGGTTAAACTAATATAAAATCAAAAATTAGAATTTTCGTCAGTTTATAAAATTTATTGAAATTCTATTATTACTATAAATAAAATATATCGAATTAAGCTTTGAAATTAAGTTGTAACAATGAATTCGTTCAATTTTTTTGATTGGAAAAATTACTCACTACTAACAAGAAAATACGTCAGATCATTGACAAACATTTTTTTAATTTATCAGTAAGTATTTTATTTAATTGAATTTTATTCAAACTACAAAATAACATTTTAACTTTATATCATTCTGAAAGCCAAAAATATAAAAAGTGTCTGTGTTTTAAATACAACTACATTTGATATTGGAATCTTATACCAAAAAACCACTTTTAGTTCCTATAAGTTAAATAAGGCGACATTTTTGTTTGACATCTGTAGAATAAGAGTTCAAAAACTATATTAAATTTCAGAGAGGCGAAATTTGGAAGATATAATAGGTTCATATACAAGACATATACACCTGATTGAAATATGCATCATAAAACGCTCAAAACTGGGCGAAAAAGGGAACTTAGTTGAGTAATTTGAGAAATTTCAGTTTTCAAAGTCTATTTAGAAGTACAAGAAAAATCGGCATAGAAAAATATACTTTTTCTAATATATTTTAAAAGGAATTTAATTTGTTAAGTTCCATTTTTTCTGATTCCAACGTATACAAAATTACTTTTACTATTTCTACTTAAAAAAACACTTTAAATTCTTTTTTGCCATACACTGAAATTTTTAAATCAACAAATAATAGTTCACTGCCTTTCATAAAAAAGTATTTAAAAAGAAATATATCGTCTAACCTTAGTACGCCCCCTAATGTCAGAGGTTACTAGAGAAATACATAAGTATTGCAATTGCATCATTGGATTTTATAGAAATAGAAAATGCTTTTATTAAGTTTTCCAAAAAATAAAACAGCAAACCTTTTAAATTTTACTTTCTCCTATTAAAAGGTTGTGAGTACAAAATTGCATCTCCTAAAATTTCCCAAAAATAAAATCTACTTTTAAAAAGTATATTTATTTGCAGAATATAAAATAAAATAATATGTATTGTGGAAAACTTATTTCGTTTTTATTTAATATACATATACATATACACTTTAGTATGAATAAGTATAAGTTTGTGGTATGTAAGCTGCACACATACGTTCGTATGTTTTTTCATGGCTGAGAATTCATTTCACTCAATTTACTTAAGAATCAAAATCAGTAAAAATGTTTACTGTTTGCTATATAAAATGTTTATTAGGGGGAGCCAAAATGTAAAATTTGCTATTGTTCTACATGATACTTACAAAAGCAAACTTAAGATTTTTTCTATTTATTAGAAACATTTTTATAACTTTATTTACAATCTCATTTAATTTAGCACTACTTTTGTCGAACCAACAGAAGTGGAATTTTTTTGTAAATATACTTTGTAAATATTTTGACAGGACTTCTATGTAATGTTGGAAATTCTACCATTTTTTAATAACACTTTGAGACCCAAGCTCCCGATTGTTAGCTTTGATGTTTTCTCCTAAAACTACGAATATTTGCTATAGTAATAGATTTATTGAAATTAAAAACTTCCTATTACATTTTTAACTAAATTATCTATCTTTATACAGGGTGGGCCAAAAGTTACGCATGTGTTCTGTTCTGTTAGTTTTTATTGTTATTGTGTTTGTTTTTAATATAACATTAATGTTGTATGATTTAAATTTTAGTTACGAAAAATTATATCAGATATATCTGATATTATTCATCTATATTTGAATACCCTTTTCATCAAAGCACAATTGGGCTATTAAATGGGCATTTTTCAGAACAGCATGCTACATCAGGCTCTGTTACTCTGATCTCAGCCTCAATGTTGTGCTCTAGAATATTAGGATTGTTCACATACACTTATTATTTTAGATAACCCCATTGAAAATAATCAGATGCAGTTAAATCTGTATTCCTGAATTTTGCGCCACTCCCGAATTTTGCGTCAATGAAGTTGTATGCTCATCCGAAAAGTAAATTCTGCCACTTTGGTGATTTGCTTGTCCGTGTAATTTTGCACGTTGGTGTAGCAAAGTTCAAACACACACATTTGTTAAAATAAAAAATAAAAATAAACAAAAAGTTATATAATTTTTAGAGGCCCACCATGTGTACATAACAAAATCAGGTTACTCACTTACTCACGCACTGACTGAACATCGCCCACCCTATACCGCTGGAACTAGCAATTTGAAATTTTGTCATGAAGGTTTTCATCTTAAAGCGCAGACGTCTCACTGTGGGTTCAAATGATGTCAAAGTGGCGATTAATTGAAATTTAGAACTTAAGTTTCTATATTTAAATTTGACAGCATGTACAAATAAACTCAAAAAAAGTTTGTGAAGTGTAGAATCAGCAAAATTTTAGTCAGGAGGGCGCTTGCAAAAAAAATTTTGGAAATGTCAGCAAAATCTTTGCTGAAAATTAGCGAGCTGATTTTTAGCAACAAAATTAATAGATTCAGCTAAAGCTCTACTAACGCTTAGTTGACTGAAAATTAAAAACTATTTGCTAAAAGCTTATAAAATTATTGGTGAATATTAGTAGACCGAAAAAAACACAAAAAATTTGTAGAAAAATTATAATGTTGAAAGTATGTATTGTTGATCTTTAAAGTTGTTGTTGTTTTGTACATTCATATTTGCTAAACTGTAAAAAATGATAAAGAAAATGCATGAAACGTGAAACAGTGGCTTAAATATAAAGTTTTGTGCATTCAATATCAGCCACAAATATGATCACAAGTCTTGTTATTAAATTCCATCAAAGCAAAAGCAGATTGATTGCTTAAATGTCAAAATCTAAATGCAAAACTGCCAAAATGTAAAGACTTTTTTCGAAATCTGAAATTGAGTGCACCAGTGAATTCAGAATGTCTTAAATATATAAAATTGATGGCAGATCTTTATTAATTTTTAAAAGGTAACATTTTGTGCTCCTGTGTAATTTATTTACCATATTGCGATATATAAAACTAGCGGTAACGGAGTATCGAGCTTCTAACTATAGGGAAAATGTATTACGCACTGAAGAAAAAAACAATTTCCATTTGCCAACTAAAATTCGGTTACTACAACTAAAATGTGATGGTACATTAGTATAATGATTTTCACAACAAAATTTGGTTAACACAACTAAATTTTAAATGCAACCCCCAAAACATTCAGAAATCACATTATACTTTATATACTTTGTTTTTCTTTGCACACTTTTTAAGTTATTTTGCGTTGGACTTGACAAATTCAGAACTTTCTGCATGCAGCTTGTGCTTCAAAAGAGTTAATATTAAGTATTTCAAAATAGTAAAAAAAATAATTTTAAACTAATTTGGGGATCACCCTATTGTATACATTTTAAAGTTTATAGTTGTTGCATGTATATTATATGTTGTAAAGAAGATGAAAACAGGAGGAAATTGATTTTTAAATGTATTTCTATTTTTTTTTTTAAATTTTATTTTGTATATTAAAGCTTGCAAAAAAATAAATAAAATACAAAATTTAATTGAAAAGAAAGATATTAAAAGAGCGAGAAAGAACATATTAGGGATATAACTTTTAAACCTTTTTTAAATTTAAATTTTCTTGAGCAAATTATAATAAATGTTCCCTGAAGAAGTCACTCAATGTGATGACGAAATGTTGGAAATATATAACAGAGTACAACAAATGAAGACTTTTGGAAAAATGCACGGACTCGACAGTATAGGTTCGATTGTACTACCAAGGGTTAGTAATACCCTGTACTCGGTTTGTCCAGTTTGATTACCAATTTTTTTTTTATGAACCTCAAAAGATTTTGAAAATCAGTGCACCACTCAAAAAAGGCGTAATCAGTTTTTGGCCAACAGCTAACTCAGACTTGATGATATTGCTTAACTATATTTGGCAATAACGTAGGGAAGCGTCTACTGAACAAATTGTACGAACATTTTATAAGCAAAAAATCATTTTTTTTTTTGCTTTTTTCAGCATAAATTACAGGGACTCATAATTTTTCACTAACAATATATGACAAAATTGTAGCCATTGTAACTCTGAACAACTTTTGTGAACATATCAATACAATCTAAATGTGTCTAGGCATCCGAAATAGCTTACAAAAACCACTTTGTACCTTAGAAATAGTCGTTTTTGACTAGACTACACTTTTATTGCATTTTTGTTTACATTCTTCAATAACAAAAACGTAAACAAAAATGCAAAGTGTAGTCTAGTCAAAAACGACTATTTATAAGGTACAAACATAACATAAGAAGAATAAAAAAAAGAAGATCAAAGAAAATTTAACATATTTAAAATAAATTTTTTTTTTTAATTCACTTTAAACAATACAACGCACTATGGGGTAGTTTTTGGCTAAACCCCTAAATGATGAGGTAGCTGCGCGAAATTCTGCAAGGTATTTGACCTGATATTTTCATTCATAAAAAACATGATCGGACGTGATTACGGCTTCTTTTAACGAATTTAGAAAGAAATTTATAATTATAAATTTTTAAGTGAATAAAACAATCCTAAAAAAATTTGTCAATCTATAAACATCATCAGAAACGTATTTTATCCTTCATATATTTATCACTCACGACAAAGATAAGTCACGCCTGATTCTCTATGGCATACAAAGTTTTTCAGTAAATTTTACACAGTATTCTACATTTTATATTGAGCTAAAGGGAAAAAAATTCAATAAAACATTTTCACTATTTACCATCTCTCGATAAATTGTTTGTATTCACAAACCAATAGTAAAATTAGCAGGCAAACATGTTCACGGAACACTTTTATGTGTTTAATGTGTATTAAACACTTAATGTGTATATGTTGAAAGACGACTAAAAAAGCCTACAAAAAGGCAGATATAAGGCTAAACAGTTCTGCAAAAAAAAATTCTCCTAAACTTTAATTGTAGACATCCGAATACAGAATTAACCTCAAGAGAACATTGATACTGCAAAATTGATAATTAATGGAGCAAAATTGATAATTAATAGGTTTTTTAGATGACCACCACTGTATGCGCAAACATTTTGTTGAATACAATAAAAAATTTTATTTTAAGATTTTTTTTTTTTTTAATTTATAGCCACTACTTTTGCGCTCCTTGCCGAAAGTGATTCACGCAAACGAATTTAAAGTTTCTAAATAGTGGCTAGTTGTCGTGTAAAAAACTATTAATATGCCACAAAGCTAAAAAAATAAAATAATTGACACCAATTTAAATATTTAGAGAATAGCCCATATATCAAAATGACAATCGTTCTCTGTAAATATATGTAATAATAATGCTATTATTGTTTTGGTTCTTTGGAAAACTTGAAGTTTAATATATGTAAAAACTTAAGTTTTTTTTA
>CM037854.1:8418255-8498800 GCA_021234595.1 Delia radicum | reverse complement strand
ACGATTTTTGCAAACAAATTTGCTAAAAAATAGTATACCTGATTTACAAGACGTTTTACTAACTTTTGTACTAACTTATTTTTTTGAGTGTACTTTCATACAAAAATTCTATTCTTAGAAATATGGTTTTAGACTGTGATTGGCTATGACTGTCCTAAGACTATTTTAAAAACTGAAAGTCACAACTTTTTTTTTTTTTTTACAAAACAACAATAAAATTAAAACATTATTTGTCATGTCAATTTAAAATTATTAAAATGTGTGTGACTCTTGCAATAACCAACATATATGCAATACAGTCATAACTAGAGTCACGGAATTGTTCGTATAAAAAGTTTTTAAAAATTGTTAATAGAATCAATTATGAAAGTAGTCAGTGAGAGGTACTTTCAAATTTGGTGCAAAATTTATAACAGGACACATGGTAAGTAATAGGCAATTTTAGGTGAGAATGAAAGTAAAATGTTCAACTATTTAATTAAATTTGTTTTAATAATTTTAAATATTTTAAAATATAAAAAATATTGTTGGCATTTTTTAAAACTATTTTTAAACACACATTTTGTCGGAACTATTCGCAGACCCCCAGGAATAACCCTACGGACACATGTTGTACATGATACATTAACACTTTTGCTAAAGGAGTATTCGCTGAAGTGAACAAATCGTTTTTTCCGTTAAGAATTTGTATCACAATTTTAGTAAAATTAATGTATTCCTTTAAAAATATTAAATAAAAAAAATGCAATTTTCTTAATGTTCACTAATGTGATAAAATAATAAAAATATTTTGTTTTATTTTATTTTTCAATTTACTTTAAGGGTACCAATTAAATAGTGCAAGATCCGCAGCTGTTTCTTTTCCCGGGAAAGCGGGAATTTTTTGAAATTTCCGGTATAGCGCTCGAAAAATAAATAAATACATTTTATTTATATTAAAGTATATTTTTTGTATGCAAAATGTCTATTAACGACTTAAGATTTTTGTATAAATAAAGGGTCCGCCATCTAACGTTTTTTTTTTTCAACTTGTGCTTATTTCGTGAATGGTAACACTTAGCTCATGTCTGATTTGAACGAATATGATTGTGTATACGCTTGAACAACGCTGGGAAATATTGCGACATTACTTTGAAAATCATGGTAATGTTGCAGAATGTGAAAATCATCTTTTCAGATGAAGCTCATTTTGATCTTGGCGGGTATGTAAAGATAATTGTCGCATTTGGGGCACGGAAAACCAGCACGCATACATTGAAAAGCCGATACACCCCAAAACGAGTCACTGTTTGGTGCGGATTTTGGTCCAGAGGCATAATTGGGGGGCCATTTTTCTTCGAAAATGAACAAGGAGTGGCCGTTACAGTCAATGGCGATCGTTATCGGGCCATGTTGAACGAATTTTTGTTCACAAAATTGAAGAGGAGGATATTGGCAACATTTGGTTTCAACAGGACGGCGCTACGTGCCACACAGCTGAAGCTACAGTCGATGTTTTGCGCCCTATTTTGAAGATCGCATTATCAGCCGCAGAGCTGATGTCGTTTGGCCACCTCGGAGCTGCGATTTGACACCGTTGGACTATTATTTGTGGGGGTGCCGTCAAAGATAAGTGTTACGCCAACAAGCCAGAGACAATTGACGCTTTAAAGGAAAATATTCGTGAAGCCATTGGTGAAATACAGCTGCACACAATCGATAATGTGCTTAAAAATTGGACCGATCGTGTAGGCTACTGCATGGCCAGCCGAGGCAGAAATTTGAATGAAATTATTTTCCATTATTAATCGGAAGGATTGTACTTTCAAATAAAAAAGAAATTTTAGAAAATATTCAGTAGTTTTTTTTTATAGCATTTTCAAAAGAAAAAAAGTTATTTGGCGGACCCTTTTAAGTCTCCATTATATTATGTGTGGTTTTCTCAGAATTTTGGGTTTTCTAAGTCTGAAAGAAATGGGCTATTTTATAGCGCTTAATCTAAATCTAAGAGTTTGATTAAATAAAATTGTGTCTACCAAATTTTAAGCTTAAAATAATAAAAAAAGTTCACAGAATCTGTAAAATGTAAAAAAAAATTTTACAATCAATAGAGTCCGACAAAAGTGTTCGTCTAGAAAACGGCATTTGCTCAATATTTGGCAACCTGAAAGTATTTTGGTTAAATTTTTATAATGGCTAAATTTTTAGGAGCTATCTAAAGAGACTTTATATTCGAAGTCTAAGATAAACGGCGAAGTTAACCGTTGCTGTGAAGTAAACATGCACTCACAAGGACTTTTCCATAAAAGTTCAATAGTTATTTAAAAAGATAATCCGTTAAGTTATTTAAATTGATTACCAAACAAATATATTTTTTAACTTTTCTGTCTGTTATTCAAAGAATAAAATAAACAACAAAACGTATAAGTTAAACTATTCATTTAAAATTTTCCATTTTAAATTTTTCTATATAGCTTTCTATTGTTTCAAAAATGTGTATATGTGGGTATGTATAGCAACATATTATTTTATATGGCCCTGTATAGAATCGTTTTTAATATACCTAATTACATATTAATATATATACAATATAGTGCTATATATGTACCTATTCTGGTGGGAATCGAACCCACGACCCCCGCACTGATAAGCCAGTACGGTACCAACTAGCCTACCGGGGCGCACGAGCCACATTATATGTGTTGACATATCAACATCATTTTCTAAGTGATTTTAGATATTAATATATATTATAAGACATGTATTCAAAGAATATTCAATATTCGTCATATTTTGCATGTTTCGGCCATTTAGTCGAATAGCGAAAAATAGCACTGTTTGGCAGAATTATTTGGTTATAAGAAAATATCTTAAGAAACTGTATTTTTTATTAATAAAATTGAGAAAAATCTAATTTTTCATAAAATTCTTCTCTTTAAAATGTCATATATGTCAACATAAAAATTATTACTAAAGCACAGTGTACTTTTATATCAAATGTATGTGAAAATGAATGTAAGTCCTATTCGGCAAGGATTCGGTATTCGGATGCGCTATTTTTGACATCTGTAGCTATCATCCAAATGAAGTATAATTAAAAATAGTGGTGCCAAATTACACCTATAATTGTTTTTTAAATTGTATGAAGTTATATATAATTTGATATAATTGTTGAGAAAAACTAGGAACGGTTTTTATCAACTGTTATCCAAAAATATTAAATTATATCTAATTCGATACCCAAAAATTGTATGGAGAACGAAATTCGGTTGAAATCTTATCTAATATACATAAAATTGTACAAATTTGTAACTAATTGCATCGAATTTGATTTAAGTCGATACGATTGTATCGAATTTTATACAATTTTATATCTTTTAGATACAATTATATGTTTTCATTTTTCGAATAAAATTTTATGTTATCGGATGTCAAATTTGTATATAATTTGATTTGTAATTTGTTTCCCATATTATTTTTTTTCTTGTTTATTGAGAATTGAAATAACTGAGAAAAATCGATTGTTTTTACCGATTTTGTCAATTAAGTAGTAGTAATTTTTTTAACTGATTTTCAATTAATTTAATGTATATATTCAGTAATCTTTACGGATAAAATATTGTCAGAGTATATTTTTATTTTAAAATTGTTTGAAATGTAAGTTGGTTGCTGCATTAAAAATGTTGAATATATAACTTTTTTATATGTAATAGTATTTTTTTTTGTTTAATCCCGGATTCCCAAATCAAATTCCCGCGATTGTGGAAGCAAAAAATTCTTAGTTTCACAGGAATGATGGAACGGGAAATACCGGGATGCATACCCTAGTTCCAATAATCTTATTAACTCATTAAATTTACCTCAATTAAGTTGATGTACAGACATAAGTTTATACTCAAGCAAAACAAGTTAGTAGAGAAATTTGTAAAAAAATTTATATTCCAATTTACAGTTTTTGTACTAATTTTTAGTACAAAATAATTTTTAAGTACAAATATTTTCTACTCTCTATTTACTAGTTACAAGATTGATTTCATTGAGTTTAGCCAAATATTTTACTAATTTTTTTACCAGAGCAAAATTTTTTTTTAACATTTGAACTTTTTTATGATCCAATATATAAAGGAAATACAAAAAGATAATAAAAAATAAATTTTAATTAAATCTATTTTACAAATGGTGCATTTTCTAATAGAAAATTGAAAATTAGTGAACAGTATTTCGGCTTAACCGAAACACTTATGATCAATGGCCAGTACCCCGGTTTTCGACACAAGGGGTAAATTTTGTAGCACTCTGTATTTAAAGTTTTTTGAGATGCTTAAGAAAAATGCTCTATAGCTAAAGATTTTTGGTCTGTAAGCAGCTGTATTCGGTTTTCAAATACACTTTTTTTCGTGACTTAACCCTTTAACCCTTCATTTATGGGTCAAATTCTATTATTACTTTAAGTAAAATATATCGAATTTAACTTTGAAATTAGATTGTTACAATGAATTCGTTAAATTTTTTTGATTAGAAAAATTACTCACTACTAAACAAGAAAATACGTCAGATCATTGACAAACATTTTTTAATTTATCAGTAAGTATTTTATTTAATTGAATTTTATTCCAACTACAAAAAAACATCTTAACTTTATATCATTCTGAAAGCCAAAAATATAAAAAGTGTCTGTGTTTTAAATACAACTACATTTGATATTGGAATCTTATACCCAAAAACCACTTTTAGTTCCTATAAGTTAAATAAGGCGACATTTTTGTTTGACATTTTTGTTTGAGATCTGTAGAATAAGAGTTCAAAAACTATATTAAGTATCAGAGAGCTGAAATTTGGAAGACAAGACATTTTAAACACATACACCTTTAAACACATACACCTGATTGAAATATGCATCATAAAACGATCAAAAATTGGGCGAAAAGTGAACTCCGTTGAGTAATTTGAGAAATTTTTATGTTTATTAACTTTTTAATAGATTCAGTTTTCAAAGTCTATTTAAAAGTACTAGAAAAATCGGCATAGAAAAATATACTTTTCTAATATATTTTAAAATTAATTTAATTTGTTAAGTTCCATTTTTTTTGATTCCAAAGTATACAATATTACTTTTACTATTTCTACTTAAAAAAACACTTTAAATTCTTTTTTGCCATACACTGCAATTTTTTAAATCAACAAATAATAGTTCACTGCCTTTCATAAAAAAGTATTTAAAAAGAAATATATCGTCTAACCTTAGTACGCCCCTAATGTCAGAGGTTACTTGAGAAATACATAAGTATTGCAATTGCATCATTTTATTTTATAGAAAATGCTTTTATTAAGTTTTTCAAAAAATAAAAAAAGCAAACCTTTTAAATTTTACTTTCTCCTATTAAAAGGTTGTGAGTACAAAATTGCATCTCCTAAAATTTCCCAAAAATAAAATCAACTTTTAAAAAGTGTATTTATTTGCAGAATATAAAATAAAATAAAATGTATTGTGGAAAACTTTATTTCGTTTTTATTTAATATACATATACATATACACTTTAGTATGAATAAGTATAAGTTTGTGGTATGTAAGCTGCACACATACGTTCGTATGTTTTTTTCATGGCTGAGAATTCATTTCACTCAATTTACTTAAGAATCAAAATCAGTAAAAATGTTTACTGTTTGCTATATAAAATGTTTATTAGGGGGAGCCAAAATGTAAAATTTGCTATTGTTCTACATGATACTTACAAAAGCAAATTTAAGATTTTTTCTATTTATTAGAAACATTTTTATAACTTTATTTACAATCTCATTTAATTTAGCACTACTTTTGTCGAACCAACAGAAGTGGAATTTTTTTGTAAATATACTTTGTAAATATTTTGACAGGACTTCTATGTAATGTTGGAAATTCTACCATTTTTTAATAACACTTTGAGACCCAAGCTCCCAATTGTTAGCTTTGATGTTTTCTCCTAAAACTACGAATATTTGCTATAGTAATAGATTTATTGAAATTAAAAACTTCCTATTACATTTTTAACTAAATTATCTATCTTTATACAGGGTGGGCCAAAGTTACGCATGTGTTCTGATCTGTTAGTTTTTTATTGTTATTGTGTTTGTTTTTAATATAACATTAATTTTGTATGATTTAAATTTTAGTTACGAAAAATTATATCAGATATATCTGATATTATTCATCTATATTTGAATACCCTTTTCATCAAAGCATAATTGGGCTATTAAATGGGCATTTTGCAGAAAAGCATGCAACATCAGGCTCTGTTACTCTGATCTCAGCCTCAATGTTGTGCTTTAGCTTCTCTAGAATTTTAGGATTGTTCACATACACTTATTGTTTCAGATAACCCCATTGAAAATAATCAGATGCAGTTAAATCTGTATTCCTGAATTTTGCGCCACTCCCAAATTTGTGGGCCAATAAAGTTGTATGCTCATCTGAAAAGTAAATTCTGCCACTTGGTGATTTGCTTGTCTGTGTAATTTTGCACGTTGGTGTAACAAAGTTCGAACACTCAAATGTTAAAATAAAAATAAACAAAAAAGTTATTTAATTTTTAGAGGCCCACCATGTGTATATAAAAAAATAACATTACTCACTCACTCACTGACTGAAAATCGCCCACCCTATACCGCTGGAACTAGCACCTTGAAATTTGGCATGGAGGTTTTCATCTTAAAGCGTAGACGTCTCACTGTGGGTTCAAATGATGTCAAAGTGACGATTAATTGAAATTTAGAACTTAAGTTTCTATATTTAGATTTGGTAGCATGTACAAATAAACTCAAAAAAAGTTTGTGAAGTGTAGAGTCAGCAACATTTTAGCTTGCAAAAAAAAAATTGCTAATGTCAGCAATACCTTTTGTTGCAAATTAGCGAGCTGATTTTTAGCAACAAAATTAATAGATTCAGCTAAAGGTCTACTAAAGGCCTCATTAGTTGTTATTTTCTGTTGTCGTTCTGTGTCGATCTGTTCAGTAGGTAATATTTTGTAATTACTTTTTCTGTGAAAGGAATCAGCTGTTTTACAAAGTAAAAGAAAATCCAACCAAAAACATTCAAATCAGGGATAATAAATGCGAGTTTAAAATAGTACCAACCTGCATATAAAATAGTACTTTTCCGACATCCAAATTATAAAAAAAAAAAATTAGATATAAATTAACAAACAACAAGTGCATGCATAAATTTGGTTTTACCAATTTTTTTCTTTGTACCCTCCAAAATGAACAATTACAAATGAAACAACAAAAATATATTAAAAAAGAATATGTTGAGGCGAAAACAAAATTTTAAGGTGAACAACTTTTTTGGATGTAAAAAAAAAATTGTGTGGTGAAAAACATTTTTGAGGTAACAAAACTAACTAACTAGAAAAAAGAATTTGAGCTGAATTTTAAATATTATTCACCTCTTAGCGTCTGGTGGAAAAATATGACGTTATATTTTATACACCAGACACTAAATGAATTCTAATAATATACAGTGCATTTGTATGGAAAATTTAGAGGTACTTTCACATTATCACTCATTACTTTTGAACCGCTGGACCGATTTTGCTCATTTTTAATACCAAACTTTTCGGAAAAATGTACATAAAGCTATGTAAAAATGAGCAGTGCGTACTAAGAAAATTAGCCGATATTAATATAAAAAATTATTAAAATTTTGAGATTTTTTCTTAAATTCACCAAATTTGTAATATTTTTTGAATGTGCTATCTTGCTGTATTGAATTACGTTTCTCACAGCTTTTTGCGAATTTAATCCTTGTGATTGGTTGCAAACAAATTTGTTCGTGAACTCATTCGATTTTAAAAACACGCTGCTAATAGTCAATTTCACAGTTTTATAAGATTTTTTTATTATTAACTTTTTTGAAAATCAAAATTAGTTAATAATAATTATAACCCTTAGTGATTAAATTCAATAATTGGTTTAATCGGTTAATAAAACTCTAATATAATCATCTGCAATCAGTCGCACTCAGTGAATTCATGTGATTGAATTCACAGCGTTTGGTTCCAAATTAATTCATTGTTCATATGGGGACTGCAAATCGAATTAATTATTTTTGAATTTTAAAAGGACCAAGAAATTCATACATGAAAAATTTGTACATCTGAGGTTCAAATAGTACAATAAAAAGTACTATAGTACCAACTTTATCATCCCTGATTCAAATATTGAGAAAAAGATTTCACAACAAACCAATACATACGCACTTTAGGCTGTCACTTAACGTTGAATTCTATTTTCAATAGATTTGTCCGCAACAGAACAGAACGAAAATGTGAAAACTAACTACACATACAGACTTTCAATTGAACAGAAACAAAACAGCTGATTCGTAACAGAACAGAACGTACAAACTAATTCTGCCTTAACGCTTAGTTGACTTAAAATTAAAAACTCCTTGCTAAAAGCTTATAAAATTATTACTGAATATTAGTAGAGTGAAAAAAACAGAAAAAATTTGTAGAAAAATTATACTGTTGAAAGTATGTATTGTTGATATTTATTGTTGTTGTTGTTTGTACATTCATATTTGCTAAAACTGTAAAAAATGATAAAGAAAATGCATGAAACGTGAAACAGTGGCTTAAATATAAAGTTTTGTGCATTCAATATCAGCCACAAATATGATGACAAGTCTTGTTATTAAATTCTATCAAAGCAATAGCAGATTGATTGCTTAAATGACAAAATCTAAATGAAAACTACCAAACTGTAAAGACTTTTTTTCGAAATCTGAAATTAAGAGCACCAGTGAATTCAGAATGTCTTAAATATATAAAATTGATGGCAGATCTTTATTAATTTTTAAAAGGTAACATTTTGTGCTCCTGTGTAATTTATTTACCATATTGCGATATATAAAACTAGCGGTAACGGAGTATCGAGCTTCTAACTATAGGGAAAATGTATTACGCACTGAAGAAAAAAACAATTTCCATTTGCCAACTAAAATACTTTTGCTACAACTAAAATATGATGGTACATTAGTATATTGATTTTCACAACAAAATTTGGTTAACACAACTAAATTTTAAATGCAACCCCCAAAACATTCAGAAATCACATTATACTTTATATACTTTGTTTTTCTTTGCACACTTTTTATGATATTTTGCGTTGGACTTGACAAATCCAGAACTTTCTGCATGCAGCTTGTGCTTCAAAGGGTTAATATTAAGTATTTCAAAATAGTAAAAAAAATAATTTTAACTAATTTGGGGATCACCCTATTGTATACATTTTAAAGTTTATAGTTGTTGCATGTATATTATATGTTGTAAAGAAGATGAAAACAGGAGGAAATTGATTTTTAAATGTATTTCTATTTTTTTTTTTAATTTTATTTTGTATATTAAAGCTTGCAAAAAAAAAAAATAAAATACAAAATTTAATTGAAAAGAAAGATATTAAAAGATCGAGAAAGAACATATTAGGGATATAACTATTGAACCTTTTTTAAATTTAAATTTTCTTGAGGAAACTATAATAAATGCACGGACTCGACAGTATACGTTCGATTGTACTACCAAGGGTTAGTAAAACCCTGTACTCGGTTTGTCCAGTTTGACTACCAATTATTTTTATGGACCTCAAAAGATTTTGAAAATCAGTGCACCACTCAAAAAAGGCGTAATCAGTTTTTGGCCAACAGCTAATTCAGACTTGATGATATTGCTTAACTATATTTGGCAATAATGTAGCGAAGCGTCTACTGAACAAATTGTATGAAGCAAAAAATTATTTTTTCCTGCACTTTTTTGAAGAAATATAGGGGAAAATTAATTTTTTTTTTTGCTTTTTTCAGCATAACTTACAGGGACTTATAATTTTTCACTAACAATATATGACAAAATTGTAGCCATTGTGAATCTGAACAACTTTTGTGAACATATAAATATAATCTGAATATGTCTAGGCATCCGAAATAGCTTACGAAAACCACTTTGTACATTATAAATAGTCGTTTTTGACCAGACTACCCTTTTATTGCATTTTTGTTTACATTCTTCAATAACAATAAAAGTAAACAAAAATGCAAATTGTAGTCTAGTCAAAAACGCCTATTTATATGGTACAAACATAACATAAGAAGAATTAAAAAAAAGAAGATCAAAGAAAACTTAAACAATGCAACGCACTATGGGGTAGTTTTTGGCTAAACCCCTAAATGCAAGATAATTTGACCTGATATTTTCATTCATAAAATCATGATCGGACATGATTACGGCTTCTTTAACGAATTTAGAAAGAAATTTATAATTATAAATTTTTAAGTGAATAAAACAATCCTAAAAAAATTTGTCAATCTATAAACATCATCAGAAACGTATTTTATCCTTCATATATATATCACTGACGATAAAGATAAGTCACGCCTGATTCTCTATGACATACAAAGTTTTTTCACTAAATTTTACACAGCATTCTACATTTTACATTGAGCTAAAAGGGAAAAAAATTCAATAAAACACTTTAAGGATTTACCATCTCTCGATAAATTGTTTGTCTTCAGAAACCAATAGTAAAATTAGCAGGGAAACATGTTCAAACATGTTCACTTTAACCCTCAAAAAGCCTGTTTTGGTATAATTTGAAAGACGACTTAAAAAGCCTATAAAAAGGCTAAACAGTTCTGCAAAAAATAAATTTCATAAACTTTAATTGTAGACATCCGAATACAGAATTAAGCTCAGAAGAACATTTATACTGCAAAATTGATGATTTATGGAGCAAAATTGATGATTAATAGGTTTTTTGGATGACCACCACTGTCTGCGCAAACATTTTGTTGAATACAATAAAAAAAAATTAATTTTGAGATTTTTTTTTTTTAATTTATACAGCCACAACTTTTGCACTTCTTGCCGAAAGTGATTCACGCAAACGAATTTAAGTTTCAAAATAGTGCTTCATTATCGTGTAAAAAACTATTAATATGACACAAAGTTAAAAAAAAAAAAATAATTGACAACCAATTTTAAATATTTTAGAGAATAGCCCATATATCAAAATGACAATCGTTCTCTGTAAATATAATGATAATGCTATTATTGTTTTGTTCTTTGGAAAACTTGAAGTTTAATATATGTAAAAACTTAAGTTTTTTTTTTAATAACCCAAACAAATCCAATATATTATATATTGTATGTATTACGTAAAATTCTAAGGCCAAATTTTGAATATAACCCTACTATGCATGTTCTAAATACACTAAGGAGCATAAGTGTATCACAAACCAACAAACTATCACTTTATTAACCTATAATTTCTATAAATTTTACGCAAATGCAATCAAATTTTTCATATTATGTTAGTACAAGTGTTTTCTCTCTTTCAAAAGGTTTTATTAAGATCTGATCACAACAACAAATACACGAAGGCATAATGTAAATAAATCAAAATGATACAGTTTTGCACTCACTATTATGTTGATATTTTTAAAACAATAATATATTTTTAATAACTGGTCCAGTAACCCTTTGCCTTCTAAGCTCCTGGAAGCTATTAGGTAGACTTTGTGTGTACCTCTGCACAAATTCTGGAGGAATCGCCTCTCACACTTCCTTCGTTCGCTCCCACAACTTGTTCACGCTTTTTGGAGGACTGGCATATTTTGCAAGCTGCGATTTGATGAGACTTCCACAAATTCTCGATCGTATTCATATCCGGAGATTGTGGAGGCCACGTCATTACACCAAATTTTTGCTTTTTGAGACAGTCTTTCACTACATGTGCGGTATGTTTGGGGTCGTTATCTTGCTGAAAAATTAGCAGGACCTTACCTTATTTGGTTGGATTGTATCAGGGTCCTTAGTCCAATACCATGCACTCCCATCGGACTGGAAACGATTAATTTTAGTCTAATCAGCCCAAATAAATTTACATTATTTAATATTTGTTAGTATAAGCAGTAATACACACATATGTTTAATAACATACCGTATCCCAATCAGCGACAGTCCAGTGCTCGTGTGCTACAACAAAATATGGAGTGGGACCCACTTGTGCATCGGTGAAATTATGCCGCAAGCAACAATATTTGTCCATCCTGCAACAAAATCTTCCTGATATAGTGAAAAAATGGGTCTTGCTGCTGACAAAATAATTTTTCAGCAAGACAGTGACCCCAAACATACCGCACATGTAGTGAAATACTGGAGCAAAAAGCAAAAATTTGATGTGATGACGTGGCCTCCACAATCTCCGGATATGAATCCGATCGAGAATTTGTGGAGTCACGTCAAGAGTCACGTCACGCAGCTTTCAAGATATGCCAGCCCTCCAAAAGCCGTGAACGATTTGTGGGAGTGGACTAAGGAAGTGTGGGAGGGGGCGATTCCTCCAGAATTTGTGCAGAGGGTACTCACAAACTCTACCTAATAGCTTCCTGGAGCTTAAGAAGGCAAAGGGTTACTGGATCAGTTATTTAAAATATATTATTGTTTTAAAAATATAAAAATAAATAGTGAGTGCAAAACTGTATCATTTTGATTTATTTATATTATGCCTTCGTGCATTTGTTGTTGTGATCAGATCTTAATAAAACCTTTTTGAAAGAGAGAAGACTTTTGAACAAACATAATATGAAAAATTTGATTGCATTTGAGTAAAATTTATAGAAATTATAGGTTGTTAAAGTGATAGTTGTTGGTTTGTGATACACTTATGCTCCTCAGTGTAGTTTCAAATTAAAGTTGTGTTTTGTGCAGACATTAGATTTTAATACTTTTAAAAACAAAGTTCCTTAATTAAAAACAAAGACATTTGTACAAATAAATTTATTTTTTTGGATAGATATTTTGTTTTCATAAATATTTTTAATATTGGTTTTTTTTCAAAAACAAAATTTAAAAATATCAATACTGCCGTTATCAACAAAGTACAAAATTATTTTCAGCTTCCATGAAAAAAATAAAACAAAAATTTTTAACAATAATAAATTTTGTGTAAATCTTTAAAATCAATTCCATATGAAGGCTTTTTATACAATTTTTTTTTTATAATTTAATAAGTAATTTCAGTCTCATAAATGCCACTAGTTGCAGAATGTCAAATTTGGCATATAAATGGTAAAACAATGGTGGAATGTTAAAAGAGGCTTTCTGGTAAAAAAAATGTATTACAACAGTTGATTCAAAAAGTAGATTCTGAAAACGGACAAATTGGTGAAAAATTATTCTTTCAGCTTTTTACAAATTCTTTTTTTTTTTAATTTTTTAAAGAAAATTTAAAGAAAACAATTTTTTGGTGCAGTTAACTGATTTGAAATGCTAATCCACCATTTACATTATTTTTAACTAACAAATTGGTAAAAATAATTTTTTTTTGTTGTAAATGTTGTTGGCAATTTTTTTATTAAAAATATGAAAATTCAAAAAAAAAAACTTTTCTAATAAAAATCCAATTCAATTCAGTACTTAAAAAAATTGGAAATAATGGTGCAACGCGAAAAAGGCTTTCAGGTACAAAGAATTGATTTTAAAATTTAATCCACGATTTATAAGCTGCAAACGAACAAATTGGTAAAAAAAAAAATATGAAATTAAAAAAAAAATATTTCTAATAAAAATGCAATTTAAAATAGTAGGTACTTAACAAATCTCCAAACAATGGCGGAAAGGGCTTTCTGTTACAAATAATTGATTTTAAAAGTGAATCCACGATTTACATTTTGCCAAGGAACAAATACACTTAGAATACTATGTAGCTAAAGACTATTGCAATTGTAGTTGAAAACAAATGAAATTTCACTTGAAGAAAGGACGACTTACATTTCATTAAAATCAACTAACATTGTCATTTGTTTTTTAATGTTCAAAAAATGACTAAAAATTGTAGTAAAAATCAACCACATGGTAGTAAAAAATAAACAAACATTTATTGTTTTGAGATAGGCGTGGTAGAGAAGATTAAGCATACTTTTCTAAAAATCATAAATACATTGTAAATTTTTAATTGAATTAGACTGCGCAGTTTCTGGTAACACAACCTTCATCAGTAATCCTTTTTGACAATACTGTAATTATTTGTTATAGTTTTTATTGTTTGATTGCATCTATATGAAATGTTTATTTATTAAATGCAATCCTGACCGTGGCTTGAACCTGCTTTCTTTGCCACATGCACTTCGCACTACACTTAGACAGAGGCTCTAACCAACTGATCTAAGTAAGGTCGATTTTTTGCTGTGGCTTAAAACCAGTTTCAATTGTTTTTTATTTTTTAAAATAACAAAATCAACTGTACAAAATGAATGTAAAATCATAAAACAGTCATTTGATATTAGTTGTTTTTTAAATGAACTGCAAGGTTAGTAAAATATATTAATTTATTCTACAAATGACTGACATTTACATTAAAAATAAAGAAACTGTATAACAACACAAACAACTACATATTTTTAAAGCAGAAGTTCCCTGAGTGTAGGTAAAAAAAATGTTGTAAATTTTTTTTTTGCAACTTTTTCCAAAATAATGATATATAATAATATTTATAATAAATACGAAATTTAAAAAATAAATACGGAATTAAAAACAGTAGTTTAAAGTTTTAAAATAACGCCAGAATTCGAAAAAAGGCTTTCTAATAGAATTAATTGGATTTTAAATGTATCCACGATTTACATTCTGTAAACAAATAAATTGGTAAAAAAAAAAAATATTACGCAAACTTTTCTTTGCAATTTCAAAAAATAATGAAAATTTTTAAGAAAAATTTAACTAATAAAAATGCACTTAAAACAGAACACTTAAAAAATTTCAAAACAATGGCACAATGCGAAAATACGTTACTGGCAAACTTAATTGTTATTAAAACTTGTTATACTATTTACATTCTGCAAACAAATAAATTAATAAAAAATAGTTTTGCAAGTTTTTTTTTTGCAAAACTATTAAAAGAAAAAAAGCTCTCAAACGGTATGATTTTTACTGCAATCAAACCAACATTTCACAATATTAACTGTACTATTAGTTTTAGACTTAAAACAAAAGATGAAAAACAAAACGTTTTATTTGTCAAAAATCCTTTTATTTTTCAAAAACAATTTTTCAACTGTGATATTTTTCCTTAAAGATATTCTTTGATTAACAACTAGATTGATATTTTTAATTTAAAGTATATTTTATTTTATTCTTTTCTATTGAGCAATAAAAACATTTTAAATGACTTTGATATTTATTTTTGATAAAAACAAAAAATAAACCGTTTTCCGGTGCCTGGTTTTCTAGGAAAAATTTAATTAAAAATAAAAACTACATGTAAAATACTCTAAGGATTAGAAATAAAGTAAAAAAACTTGCCTATTAAAAGTCATTAAAAATATTTATTTTTTTACATTCTTGTTACAATAAACCATTTTTTGTTATTTAATTTGAGAAGGCAAATTTTCTGTACTACTAACGATGTGCACATTTTGGGATATCAACCTTGAAAATATTGTTCTATATATGTTAAATATTTTAGAGAAAACAATTAAAAGGGATAACTTAACTACATTCATTTTACTATTTTTTTTTTTTTTTTTTTTTTTGCTAGACCAACACTCAGGGGATGCCCCCTATAATGCAATACATTGTGTTGATATCAGGAAATTAGGTTATGGGGGGGAGGAAAGATTGAGTAGTGTTTGTGAATATTTGATTTGAATTTCGCTACATTGTAAGTGACAGGGAAGACCTCCGCGGGGAGTTTATTCCACATACGGCTAGTACGGCTGATGAACGAATTTTCCCTGTAATGCGTTGTGCGGTTCACTGGACAATCGACTACAAACGGATGAGCTCTTCTAGATAAGCGAGTGTTTCGAATGAAAATACGGGCCCTGGGGATAAGTTCACTTATTTCAGCAGAACAATTTCCATGGTAATATCGATAGAACAATGTTACACAACCCACATTCCGACGATGCTCCAATGAATCAATAGAGCTTGATACCCTCTCATCATTGATGAGCGCCGACGCCCTCCTTTGCACACGGTCCAGAAGCTCCAAAATAGACTTTGAAGCCCCTGCCCATATATGGGAGTTGTATTCCATTTTCGGTCGGATATAGGTGGTATAAATATTAAGTAAATATTAAGTAAAAAGTACACCGTCTCAGGAAACCGAGACACTTGAATGCTTCTTTCGACACCTGGAAAACGTGCTTATTCCAACGGACATCAGACTGAATCCTCATGCCCAGAACATCAAGAGTATCCGATTCTTCAATATTAATACCACCCAATTGAACAGGTGACAGCGTTAAATCCACGGACCTATGGGTTAACATACAACATTGAGTCTTGTGCGCATTAAATTCTACCAAATTCGCACGACCCCACTCAGAGATTGTAGAAAGATCATAATTGAGTGTATCATTCATATTCTGCCTTTTGCCCCCAATCTCCTCAAGGCTTGGCCTACGATCGAAGGAAAATGAATGACAAATGTTGCTGTCATCTGCAAAAGAGTAAATAGGGTTGAAAGTTTGAACAAGAAGGTCATTTAGAAAAATGAGAAATAGGGAAGGAGAAAGAACGGAACCCTGAGGTACCCCTGAATTTAGCTGAAACTCGTCGGATGAGACCCCATCTATAACAACGCGTATAGTGCGATCTCTGAGAAAGCTCGAAACAAAGCGAGCGAAGTCGTTACCGACACCAAAAGCAATAAGCTTTGATATAAGCGCACCATGCCACACACGGTCGAACGCTTTGGAAATGTCCAGAGCAACCACCTTACTCTCACCAAAACGGTGGATTGACCGACTCCAACGCTCCGAAAGTAGAGCCAACAGGTCACCAGTAGAGCGATTTCTACGAAAACCATACTGACAATCACTAATAAGTGAGTTCGACTCTAGATAATTCACAAGATGGTAATTGATCATGCTCTCCATCACCTTCGAGAGCGCAGAGCAAATTGCAATTGGGCGGTAGTTTTCAGGGTTATTTGCCGCACCCTTTTTAGGGATTGGTTGGACATTAGCAACCTTCCAGCACGAAGGAAAGATTCCCATTCGATACGAAGTGCTAAAAAGGTTAGCCAATGGACGCGCAAGCGTCGAAGAGCACTGTTTCAGCACCAGTGCTGGTATGCCATCCGGCCCCGGTGACTTATTTACGTTGAGGTCTGCAAGAACCCTTTTAACTGCTCGAGTTCGGAAGAATATCATAGGCATAGTACACGGTACTCTTTCGAGATCGGGCAGTGGTTGATCGCCATCCGGCAAGAATGAATTTCTTGCAAACATGCCAGCCAAGAGGTTGGCCTTATCAACCGGGTCAGTGAAGATTTGGTCATTCATTATAAGAGTTGGAATAGTTGAATTAGCATTATCCTTTATTCTTTTAACAAATGACCAAAAGCTCTTACTGCCCCGAGGAGCAGAAAGAACTTTTGTACGAAGACGTTGTTCGTAAAGAAACTTTTCACGCCTAAGTACTTTGGAACACTCACTTCTCGCACGTTTGCGTAGCAGATCAGTATTGGCATTACAGTTGTCCCGCCAATTTTTGAACGCTTCCTCTCTGGATCTGACTGCGTCTCTGCAAGTCTGATTAAACCAACACTTATCCTTTGGTTTAGCCGAAATTTGCTTGGAGGGAATGAATAGTTTCATTCCAAGCAATATAACACGTTCTACCATTTTCGCAGCGGCATTGACGTTATTGTCAAGGAAACAGAGTTTCCCATTGAAATGCCGGAAAAAATCGTTGAGTTTAAACCAACGTGCTTTCTCGTAAATAAAAACTGAACG
Organism: Delia radicum; assembly: GCA_021234595.1. NCBI lineage: Eukaryota > Metazoa > Arthropoda > Insecta > Diptera > Anthomyiidae > Delia > Delia radicum. Next base: position 8,481,051 of record CM037854.1, on the reverse strand, counting down.
TTTTGCAGACGTTGACAAAACGTTACGAAGGTCGGAGAACGAAAAAGATGCGGAAATGGCACAATGATCCGAGTTTCCGAGAGGTGCAATAGTTCTTACTTCATATTTGTCAGGATGTGAAGTAAGGAAAAGGTCGAGAGTATTTTGGTATTCTCCTACAGCAGACGGGATGTGGGTCGGCTCGTTCACTAACTGCGCCAGGTGATTATGCGCTGCAAAAAGCTCAACGTAAAGGCCCTCGGGAGTTGAGAAAGGCGTGGTAGAGAAGAATGAGTGTATTTTTCTAAAAATCATAACTACATTGCAAAATTTAAATTTTTCTGAATATACTGCGCAGTTTCTGGTATTGAACCTTCGTCAGTGACACTGTTTTTTTTTTTTTTTTTGACTTTTTGAATAATGTGATATTTGTTCGATTGCGTCTATATGAAATGTTTTCTGTGCAATCACTGACCGTGGTATAGATAAACTGATTTCTAATGCCAAAGAGTGTTGAAACTTTTTTGAAACGTCTATTTAAAATATTTAACTAACTTGCAGCTATTTTTTTTTTTTGCTGAATTTTCGTTTTCAGCAAAAGTTTTAGTAAAACGCTTTTACAAAAAAACTCATTTAGAACTAATGTTTAACTAATTGACTAATGATAAGCAATTTTTGGCAAGTATTAGTATTCAAATAGAGAAAAAAGTGGATAGTACTACAAAAGTTATCGTTTTTTGCCTCATGTGTAGTGTATTTAGTTATTTTTTTATTTTTTTATTTGAAAACATTTAGTTTTAAACATCAATTTAATTTTATGTAATATTTTCGACCACGGAACACAAGTATCAACGATGCGCCAAATATTTTTGGAACTGAGTAATTGGGATTAAATAAAATTATTAATAATGTTGAATTAGTTTCTTTCTCCAAAAATATATTTTTTTGTTTAAAATACTGACTTCTCTACAAATCCGTTAAATTAAATCAGTCCACTCGCAAAGTGAACTGAGATGTTCCTTCAGTATTATTTTGTTTTAACTATTATTATGTGTTTAAAAAAAGCAACGAAATTTATTTTTATATCTGCAATTTTTAATTTAATTTTTTTTTTTTATATAATTGGAGCTTTGGTAACAATGCAAAATTTTAGGACATTTTTTTTTTTGGTCTAGTGTCATTAAGGGTTAACAACATAAATATTTTTTTCCGTAGTTGTCGGGGTTAACTATAATACGAAAAAATGTAATATAATTTTTAAAAATAAACTACTTTTATAAACTTCTATCTTTTTGAAAGTCGGAAAATTTTTAAAAGTCTGTTAGCAACTCCTAAATTATTTTCTAAAATTTTGAAAAATTTAGATAATTTTTGTTTTATGAATCTTAATCTTAATCCCATTGTTTTCACGCAAAAAAAAAATTGTAAATATTAAAAAAATTTAAATAGAACAATAAATAAATTAAACAGACTAAATAGACTAATTTAAAATTTTACTAATTGAATGATTTTGTTACAATAATTAATAATGGAAGAATATAAAGAATTCTGAAGAAAACTGATTCAGGCAGAAAGAATATATATAAAATACTCCGTGGTGTACATCAGGTAGTAAAAAAATGTAAATTAAACATTTGCATATTCCCTTTTACTTTTTTTTGCTGAAGGTAAGTAGTTTTTATGAGAATTATATTTATTTTTTGTATCTTAGAAATATCTTCATTTGAAATATGTAAGTAATTGGGAAATCTAATGTTTTTTTTTATTAATAAAATATTTTGCTTACTTCCATATTTTTTATTTCATTGCATTATTTTAACAATGTGGAAGTCCTGTCATTCGTATACGTATTTAAAACAATCGCCGACAAAATTTTGACTACGCTCCTGAAATTTTATTTTGTTGATTTCAACAAGTCGATTTTCATTTATCAAAGCAAAAATTTTGATTACTCAACTAATTTGTTTGCTAAATTTACGGACTTTTTGTGTACACGCAGAGATAAAATGTTGTTCCAATATGACTGCGGACACAAAACTTTATTTCCGACAGTCACAGATGGTTGTTTTAATAAAATTATTATTGCATTAATCATAAATAACCAATGATTGGTTGATTTAATCATGCTCTGGTCAAAATCTATCTTCTTTTTCGGTTACCATATTATTCTATTGCTTGCAAACTATTTCTTTTTGAGCGTCTTCGTCATTCTTATTTAAGATTTTGTGAAAGAGATTGTGTGAAGCAGTCAATCCGAAAAAAAATTAATAATATTAAACAAAAGGATTTAAAGAGCAGAACAACAACGGAGTGGTGATATTTTTAGTGAAAAAAAGCGTTAATTTGTTAATCTCAATCCCGTATTCCCTGGTAGTTTAGGCATAAACTGTAAATTAACACGTATCCCCTAAATAAAGTTATTGCTTATTATCAATAAAAGTATTATGAATTGAGTAGAAAGTGGAAAAAGGTGATTTATTTTAAAATTGTTTGTACTCACGCAAAAAAATATATATAATGATATATGAAAGAAAAATTTTAACAAAATACACATAATTTTTGCAGTAATTACAATATGGTAATAAATAATGATGAAATTTTTTCCATGATCCTAATATGATTACCATACTTATGGTAATAATGCAAATATTATGATTGCTACAAATATGTTTTGATCATAATAAATGTATTGTAAAATTATATTTATAACAATATTTTTTGCGTGCTTTATGTTGTAATCACATGTGTTCATTATTTCATTTTTCCTGACAAAATAAAATGAGTGCGGAAAATGAAAAAGTTTGGTTTTACGTTTTTAGATACTTAAAAAAAAATGTATGTAAACATGGTATAGCGACAAAATAATGATTTGTAGTAATTCCTTAATAATTTAAATCTTATTCGTCAGCGCAAAGACAATTACTTAAAATAATATAAAATAAGTTTATTTCAATGTGTAAATTATTAAATAAATATTCATTTTAAGTATTTAAAAAAAAAAAAAAACATTCATCACTTTTTACTCCAGCTTCAAATGAAGGCTGGAAAACTAATACGGGGATCATATTACGATAATTTATAAACATTTTTGTAACCATAATATGATAATATTGAGATCAATGTGGCACAAGTATATGGTAATCTAATTATCATATTATGATTAAGAAAAAGATAAGAGTATGATTTTTACAACCGTAGTCACATACACTCTAAAAAATGATTGTAAATTTACTACTATAAAACGAGTAAAGTTTCGTGTATTATTACGCAAATTCGGTAAATTTATACATAAAAATGCGTAAAACTATTTTGCGCACACTTTTATATACAATAATACCCACTTACAGTATTTTTACCAATTATGTCTTTACAATTAAACACATTATGCCTAAAAGTAGTATTATTTTGATAAATAAACTTTTTACGCACAAAGTTAGTAAATATACTAACTTATAACAGTAATAAATATTTTGACATTTTTAAATTAAAAAAAAAATTAAACAAATTAAAAAAAGTCAAAAAAAATCTAAAAAATTTAATTTGTTAAGAATTTTAATGAAAAAAAAATGTATAACTGTAGTATTTGTGATAGAGTTTAGTTTATAGTTTATTTTCAAGTGTTTGCAGCCTAATTGTGGAAAAATATATTCAAAATATAATATATGTACAGAGCATTAAAGAATAAAATTCTTCATTCGATTTATTCAGTCAGTTTTTACTCAATCGATTTAAAAATATCGCCAATATTGAAAAAATTGCCAAAATGAAAAAATCGCCAAAAATCGCTAAAATTGAAAAATCTTTAAAAAAAAAACGTTAAAATTAATAAAAAAAAAATCGCTAAAATTAAAAAAAATATCTCCAAATTTAAAAAAAAAACGCTAACAATTAAAGAAAATCGCCAAAAATTAAGAAAATCTGCAAAAATTAAAATAAAAATCGTTAAAATTAGAAAATCGCGATCTAAGAAATTTAGAACCGGTATTGGGGTTGAGTTTTGAACACCGGGCAATTCCAGTAGCTCTTTTATTGTTTGAGTTATGGACGGTTTTTATTTAGTCAATTTCTAAAAGGTTTTGAAGTTTTTTTCATTTTGGCGATGTTTTCACTTGTAGCAATTTTTCTCATTTTTGGCGATATTTTTTATTTTTGGCGATTTTTTTTAGTTTTGGTGATTTTTCAATTGTGGCAAATTATAGTGATTTTTTTTAACTTTGGAAATTTTTTTAAATTTTGCTTGATTTTTTCAATTTAAGTGATTTTTTACATTTTTGGCGTTTTTTTCAATTTTGGAGATTATTTTAAATTTTTGGGGATTTTTTTCGTTTTAACGATATTTTTCAGTTTTAGCGTTTTTTTTTTTTCAATTCTGCCGCTGTTTTTCAGTTTCGCTGATTTTGGCAAATTGTAAATCGATTGAGTAAAAACTAGATTGAATTCCAAATTATTGAATTCGCAATGATTGAATTCCCAACAATTGACTTCCCAATGATTGAATTTAATAATTAATAATATCGAATTAGCTAAATTGATTGAATTCTCCACTAGTGAATTCCAAAGAATGAATTCTCTGCGATTGATTAAGAAAAAATTTATCCGATTTAAAAAAATCCGATCTAATTTTTTCAAAATAGAATTCACTCTTTGAAGCTCTGTATATGTACAACCACATATATACAAATATTTATATTGTATTTATATTTTATTGTTATTATTTTACAACACATTAATAAACTCTTTCTAAAAATTAATTCTTTGTTTTATTTGAAACATTTTTTGGTGTGTTTTTCTTTCTTACCGCAAGGTAAATATACGCATTTTTAGGGGGTTCTTACGCATTTAAAAATATATTTTTACGCATTATATCCGTATATTTACAAGTAAAGCATGTTTTTTTACTCAAAAATTCAGTGAAATTATTCATTTATTTCTAAATTTAATTATATTTTTACGCACTTGCATATTACATTTACACGATTTTTGTTGACCAACTTACACGTAATGTGTGTATTTTTTTCATTTACACACATAGAGTAAATTTACCCAACTTATAGTAGGAGTATAGTTTCCTACTATAAGTTGGGTAAATTTCAACAGAAATTAATTAGAGTGTAGTTGTCGTAATCAGAAATCAAAAATTGTACGATGCTCTTCGAATATGTTTATCCAAACCATGTTTTCTTTGCGTGTGCTCTGGGGAATACCGAATAGTAGAACTATTCGGCAGAATTATTTGGTTAAAATAAAATAGCTTGTATTTTTATCTAAAAAAATTAGAAAATGAAGTTTTTACATAATGTTTTCATTTAAAACGTCAATCACAGCTGTTTTTTTTAGTTTCAGATGATTTCTCAACCCCAATAAGTTTTATTTTCAGTTATAGGACAATATCTCATAAGTTTAGTTTCAAGTTTTTTAAATATCTCTTGGAGCTTTTTTATTGGAGATCGGTTTTGAAAATTGGGGATTTTCAAAAAAATCCATATTTTTCTGGAGAAAACTGCAATTGTGTGCCTTCTTTTGAGAATTATGTAGGTGTTTTAGATTTTAGTTTTTAAATTAGGACCTCTTCTATAAATGATAATGGTGGTGGTTCAAATTCATTAAATTACAAAGTTGTTATTGCATATTTGAAAAGTAAAAAAATTTAAAAAATATTAAATTTTGACCTTGATCTCTTGCCAAAGAAAAATAGCTAGCTACAACGTTTTTACTTACAAAATATTCAACATTCCTAGATTTTGAATATAAAAACATAATTTTCCTGCTCCTGAAATGCACTTTTTGTCAAAATAAGGAGATCCTGGCTCACTATGCGTTTGTATTAAACACAAAGTGAGATTGAAGCTTAAGCATTTAGAAAGGCTTTTATTTTGTGGTACTGCTTTAAGCCTTTAAATTTGAACAAAACTTGTAAGAAAAATACGAGAATATCTCATGTTGTTTGGGTAATCAATTAACATAACCGATTTGCTGTGGTTAGTTGATATATGTATCTTGAGTTTCTTGTTCGGTGGTGGATTAGAATGAGGCAGAAGATTACCTCGTCGCTTAGGTCGAAAGTGCAGCACTCCCACAAGATTATTTTCATATTCTCTTACACTTATTAACAATTAGTGTTTTCTCTATGAAATATTAACATTGGTTATGATCTCAGACCTGAAAATTGAAAATGAAATGTTATTTTAAGAGATCAACAATACATACAGAATATTACATATTTGGTAAGTTTTTCTCTTTATATTAAGGAGGAGTACGGTGCGTATGATTTATATGTAATTATTATTTTCAACACTCATACGCCCTAGTGTCATTAGGAAACGTATTAAATGTGTAAGAATTTATTAATTACACATTTATATAAAAAATGGACAATTTATTATTAAGTTTTATTACTTTGCCCAAAAATGGCCACAAGTTGACATCTCTTAACAATTTTTTAAAATATGTCTTTAAAGACTTGTATATGTATTTTCAAAAGCGTATAACTTTAGATAAGGAGGTGATATGCCAACGCTATAAAAAGCATATCATTGATTATGACCTTGTTAATAAAAGCAATTTAAAAAATTGTAAAAATTTTATTTAAAAAAATGTCTAATAAAAATGTCTAATAAAGACAAGAATGGAGCAAAATTGATTATTAATAGGTTTTTTGTTAAAGTTCTGCCTATTATGGAGGCTCTAACTTTTCTAAAACTTCGGGTTCTGATGAGATCTTTAGCCAGATCGAAATACTAGTATCAACCTAGCTAATATGTTTGATTTACTTTATTTTTGTAAATATACGGAGGTTGAAAGCTCGTTATAAATTGAAAATAACATAAAATAATCTCAATGTATATAAAACAAAGAACTAATATAACAGTAAAGAAGGAATGTTTAACCAGAAATCTATAAAAACAAAAAGTTTGAAGTATAACCACACCTAAAATATATTTTAAGAAAAATATATCAAAATAATAGCATATTTAAAATATAAATGTGATAAGTCCCGATAAAGTAAACTTTAATGCAATTTTTAATTACCCGAGCAAAACTAATATTATATAATGTGATTCAGTTTTGTAAAATTTAATATAGTTAATGGTGACATCATTTATAGTAGGAACTTGAACAAGTTTTAATATTTTTTTTACAAAACTAATGAAGTTTTGTTCACAAAGTGAAACACTTTTCAAATAATTTAGCTGCATTACATTCGAGGCCATACTTGGGTGTGATCGCTAAACGGTCATAACTTGGTATTGTTACGTTTATAATGTAAGAAGAGAGCAGGTTTGATTCTTAGAGCCGCAGGTTGGTGAAAAAATGTATCATATAGAGACAATCTGACAATTATAAATACACAAATAATAATACAATTTAAATGGAAAATCACTGATGACTCCTGTCCATAAAAAGAGGCAGAAACTTAGGTGTTGACATGCTACTTACCAATTCTAATAGATTTAAGAACATAGATCACGACTGTGAACACCAAATTTGAAGATAAGCCCAAATTTATGAAATACTTGCAAATTTGACATATTTTTTCAATAAACTATTTTCTTAATTCATATACACAGAAAAAATTAAAAACGGGTTTAAATTAAAAAATGTATTGTATCAATTTATATCTTAGTTTTAAGAACTTGCAAGATTTTAGCACGTAATGTTAATTTATATTCCACTTAATTCGTCTCATCATAAAAATGTATAAATTGAATATGAAAATTTTTAGAAATTTAAACATGTGTTAAACAGACTTTAATGTTTTTAACGCAATTTTATTACTTTGGATTTGTCACAGACTCTATATATTTAAGGCGTAGAAATATATCAAATATTTATATTTTAAACAATATTTGCCTTTACACGGAAAAAATAGTTGTCAACAAAATTTCAATAAAACTTTTGTTTGATTTCAAACTCACTTTCAATTAAAAGTTTAATAACATGTATTGAATGTTTAATTGAAAATTAAGTTGGTGCACACATAATTTACAGTTCTTAAAGACATAAGAACAACAATGGAAAAAAGCCAATATTTAAAAAAACCAATAAAATTTGTAAAAAAAAAAATAGCCAAAATTTGAAAAAAATAATTTAGTTTTGTTGATTTTTTTCAAATTTTGCCAATTTTTCTAGTAATAGCATTTTTTTTCAATTTTGAAGTTTTTTCCAATTAAGGCATTTTTTCAATTTTGTTTTCCAATTTTGCAGTTGTTAACTTTTAATATGGGAATTTTATTAAATTTTGAAAATTTTGGGTATGTTTAGTGTTTTATAAATTCTTTTTTTTTTAATTTAGCGGTTTTTTTAAATGAAAATGAAAATTATCCAAGTCTTATTAAATTTTATCTTTTTTTCGCATTTTTTTTATCAACTTTAACTTTTTTTAAATTATATTATTTTTTATTTTATTTTTTATTCATTTATTTTTTTTTAATTTTTTTTAGTTTTTGGCTTAGTGTTGTAAAGGTTAGCACGTTAGACTGTTACACATATTTTCCCGGGTTCGATTCCCGGTGACGACAACATCAATTTAGAAAAATAATGTGTATGAGATTTCTATCACTTATATGTATCGCATTGACATTTTTTTTAAGTTTAGCGCCTTTTCTCCAATTTTTAGTATCAATTTTTTGAAAGTGTATTTTGTATTTTTTGAAAGTGTATTTCCAATATTAGATTGAATTTTTAATAGATATCATTAAGACTTTAGCTGAACTTATAATCAATAAATATTTACAAATTATTTCAATTAATACTACAATTTCCTCAATAAAACTTTTAATTAAATCAACAAATACTTTAATTGAAACTCGATTATAGTTTTTTTTTGTACACCCTTTGATGACCATTGTATGATATATGAATTTACATTTTGCTATTTAGGAGAGCCTGCAGGATGACTTTAACAAAAGTTGCTGTGATCGATACTAGAGAGATGTAGATTTTTAGCGATATCTCTATATTATTACCTGATAGTCTCAGAGCCTCAAATCAAAATAATGTATTTTTAATGATTTTTTACGTGTTTGTTTTAAATTCTTTTAATATATAAACCTCAGTTTTGGGTCTATAATTTAATGGTTATAACTTTTGGATTAGGCATGATTAAAGATAACATACAAAATGGTAATCCATTCCTTTAATGTTTTAGCTTTAGTACTCTTTGTATCCTATAGGAGAATCAGTAAAGCAGCCTAAATTCTATTTTTAGTCCTAAGGGCTAAGTCTCGTCAAAACATATTCAACGGTTTAAGTTCGGTCTTCAAACAGTTAATGAAATTCTTATTTTAAAATAAGAGTTGACCTTATATATATAATAATCTATTTTGCGGCATATACAGCAACTCTATTTTACTTCTAGTATATATTTTGCCAAATTAAAAGGTGAACACTCTAAGCCAAAGATTACAAGTTTTACCAGTTTGTCCAACATTGCCCTTTGCATCCTATAATTTTAAATAAATCCTGTATCTAAAATACTATTCATAATACCACACAAACTTTAATTCTAATGTAAAGCATGAATTGAAAATTTTAATCTGAAAATTTAAAAAAAAAAAACTAAATAAAAATAAGCAACAGTAGAGAATATAGAGAAACATAACATATGTACAAATACAATAATTCAAGAGAATTCCGGTAACAAACTAACCAAAAGTAACAAATACTGCATTTTCCAAATAAAAACAGGGAGAAGAAGTTGAGTACGGCTGAGGAGATTATTTAAAGATACAAGTTAATGAAATTTAACTTCTCTGTCTATCTATAAAGAACAGAAGAGGAGCACAAATTATTAACAACAACTCTAACACCGACCAGAAATATACACACACTTACACAGCTACAAACAACAAGGACTTGAAACTACTAAACACCTGAGAATTTGTAAATTTAACCAAAAAGTAAAATATACACAACAAGCAACTTACAACATGTTCGGCAATAAGTTAGTAAGTAAATGCATTTATCTTAGGGTGGCTCGCAATGAGAAAATTTGTGTAATTTTGGCTTTGGTAAAGACGAAAATTTTATCTTTAAGTTTATGTGCAAGTAAAGTTTGGGAACCACCCTAATGTACATATTTATTTATTGGCTGAGATGTTGCTATTTTTGGTTTTTGCTACCAAAGTAAATTTTTATGAGTTACATGACACAAAATTTGTTGAAGTTTAAAAGATATTATTTCTATGTATACAATTATTTTCAGTAAAATATTGGTATAGAATTTGATAAGGAATTACCCAGTGTTTGTACACTTACTTTGTAGTAAGGAGTGAGATCAGTCAAACTAGTGAGCAAATAAATTAATATAACTTTTGATTGGATCAATCAATTTTTATAAATATTACCGTTTCTTTAATTGGTATTTTATACAAATTTATATTTTATAAATAACATTAAAAAGTTGTTTGTTTTTATTAATATTTTTACTTTTTCTGAAATTCTATACACAGAGAATAGATATGGGTTGTTATAACCGAATTTGTCACACGTACATTATTCGGTTACAGCTACCGGTTTATACAGTCGTTACATCTACCATATTCGAACAGCATATTCAGTGCATCGACCGAATTTTTTATACGTTTACTTTCGTATTAAATCAAACACTGTTTCCAATTTGTAATGGTTTTTTTATTTTTATATATAAAAATAAAAGCGAGTGTCTGATAAAAAAAAAAATAACAAAAATATTAATATTATAAATTACCAAATAAGCGATCAAAAACGTCAGATTTTTAAATCTTGAAAATCTGCATACTCCTAGGATATATTTTCAGGGCGCAAATCCTTGATTATCATAGACTTCTGGGGAGAGTCTTCCTTCTGAGATCCAGATTGTTTTTTTTTTCATTGACTTATTAATGAAATATTTATGGACTTATTCTAATACCGTACTATACGATATTTTTAATCATGTATGTGTATTCTTTCGTTAAACTAAATAAAATATACAAACCACTAGAAGTTGGTACTTTAATAATTTTTATATTTGCACTTAACTGATTCATTACACTACATCCCTGTTCTCGTTTTTTTTTACCATTTTCCCATGTTCATTTAAATTTGTCTGCACTTTTTTGCTTAGCAAAAAAAATGATTGCCCTTTAATGAATCAGTGAATATTGAAAATATTTTGTTGTTACACCTTCGTAAATCAATTCCACAATTATTTTTTTAATGCAGTTCCTTTAACTAATTACACAGTGTAACAATGAATATATACTTTTAAAATGACCTAGTGTAGGTTGTAGCCCTGCCCAGCCAGAAATTCATGATGGTTCAAAAACTAAGTACTATCAAAGCATACAATATACCAAATCCAAAACGTTCTGAGAACGTTTGAAAAAAAACATATTTAAATTACTTTAATAGCACTTTTTAAACAAACTTTACTGATGTTTATTGAAATAAAAATGATATCTGTGGAATTTTGATAAAATAGTGTAGTCAATAAAACTTTTAAATGTGGATACACTCAAAAAAGTTTTACAGTAACTAAATGACAGTTGTTTGTGTAGTAATCAGTAGTAGTTGTTTTTGTTGAATTACAGTTGTTTTTGTATGAAATAATGCAAAACAACTATTTTGACAGTTGTTTTCAAAAACAACTAACGAAAACTACTAAAATTTTTAACAGTTGTTTAAAGCAGTTGTTTTAAAATTTTTGTAAACAACTACCAAACAGTAATTTTGAGGTAAACTGTTCAATTTTGTTAGTTATTTTAAAATAAAAAAATATATTTTGAAAAACTATGTTTTGAAAACTTCTCGTTTAGTTTATATTAATATGTTTAGAGTTTGCAAATAATAATTAGATAATTTAATTGTATCTCCAATGCATTAAAACGTCATAACTGGAGTACCGTTTGGAATGTTGACTTGAGACTTTAAGAAAGATGCTGGAAATACTAAATTTTGTTGTAATTGAATGAAGGAAAAAAAAATTGAAATTTTTTTTAAAATACCAAAAAATAACCTTTAAAAACAGTAGTTTTTACTAATTTTTACAGTTGTTTCAAAATGTTTGTATTAAAAAATTGTCAGCTGTTTTTACGACATTGGTAGTTGTTTTTACCACATTTGTTAGATGTTTTTTAACAGTTAAAAACAACTACATTTTTAGTTGTTTTAACTGTAATTACCTTTGTCGCCTTTTAAACTGAAATTACAGTCTTTTTCAGTAGATTCTACTGTAAAACTTTTGTGAGTGTATTTTAGTCTAGTGCGCACATTTCTACTATTCTACTATAAGATACCAGACGTTTTTCAAATCAACTTATTTCAAATTGAATTACACAGTGCAACACGGCAAAAAATAACCATATACGGACACCACTACGTGATAAAACACTAAAAAAAAAGACCCGTGTCTCCCAATTTTATCTCCTTTTCTGTTTATGGGCCGCCAAAGATTTGGGGCCTCGGTATCATTTTCGCAAAAAAGTGATCATTTTCTCAGGCTCATATCTGTAGAATTTCGATTTACTCTCTATGGCAAAGTTGTAGCTCTTGTCATAAAGAACAAAAATTGCGAACATATAAAATCAAAAAAACTTCAGCTTCCAGATCAAAATCGCAAAAAACTTAAAAAAATCGATTTTTTTTTACCTTTTTTCCCGTGTTCAGGTCCATAGGTAGCAAACCGTTCAAAATTCAAGGAAACAATCAATAACAAGAATTTACCTAAGATCTCAATAAACAAATTTCTAGAACATATAAACTTCCTGGGAATTGGGTTTGCTACCTATGCACCTGAACAGGAGAAAAAAGGAAAAAAAAATTAAATTAAAAAATTTTTTTTTCACTTTTGCGCGCTACCTAAACAGTGTTAAGAATCATCTCTAGGAAGTTTATATGTTCTAGAAATTTGTTTATTGAGATCTTAGGTAAATTTTTGTAGTTGATTGTTTGGTTTTTGTAACGTTTTAAGAATACTCTAAAATACCAACATGAGACCGTAAATCTGGGTTATCATTTGAGTGCCTTGAGAACACTATACTCATTAAAAACATGTTGCTTTGGTAACGTTTCAACCATAGCTGTTAAAGGTGTTATGATACTTGCTATTTTTTGTATTTTTTCTATATTGGAGAACAGTGCAAATATATTTGCATAGGAAAACTGACTAAGTGTAAAGAGTATGATTATACCATAAAAATCTTGATATGTCAAACAAATATACGTGTGTTATCGATAAATAATCTCAGACTGTCAAAAAAATATAAAAATTTTTAGCTTAAAATTGACATTTCCAGATTAAATGTTAGCACTGCTGCCAACTTTTTTAGTTTTTGATCGAAAGTAGCGGGTTTTAACTTTTTTTTTGCGATTTTTAGCTTTTTTTTGACGGTTTTTGTGGGAACAAAACGTAAGCAATATTGTTTGTTTTGTTTACATTTTATTTTGAAATAACAAAAAAGTATTTCTTGTTCTTTCTCGCATTTGTTGTTTCTTTCAGTCAATCCTAAAAAAATCCAATACAAAAATAGCAAGTATCATAACACCTTAAGTAATGATTACTAATCGTAATAATTAGTAATGAGATTATTTTTATTTTAAAGGAGTAGTAATTATTATATTACGATTATTTTCAGATTCGTACGACTACTAATTGATTACGATTACAGATAATCCAAAAATAATTGGGATTAATAAAAATGACGAGAAAATAATCAAAAATAATAAAAAGTAATCAAAAAATAATTCGACTACTTTCAAACATTACTTTTGATTGGTTTTTAATTATTATTATTTTTTTTTGCGAATTTATGGCAATACTGTCACAAATACATTTTTCTACATGAAATAAAAAAAAAATCGTCAAAATTTAAAAAATTCGTCAAAATTTGAAAAAATCGTCAACATTATTAAAAATCTTCAAAATTATTAAAAATCGTCAAAATTATTAAAAATCGTCAAAATTTAAAAAAATCGTCAGAAATTAAAAAAAAAATTTTGAATTTTTTTAGACATTCGATAAATGCTACAACTTACAAAAGAAGTGCAAGTGGCTAAAGTCTTCGGAAATAATTGATCCCAGCATTGTTGCTTTTGCCCGTTGCTACACGTTGGAACTAAGCAGATCCCAGGAGCTGCAACAATTGACATCTGTTATTTTACAAATGGGCAGAGGTTAAGAGAAAGGTTCCAACCATATTTCATGTTGAAGCCTGAGGCAAATATTGCAATTGCAGCAACAGTGCTAATCCAAAGCATCAAAAGGAAATAGCTCAAGGTGTTTCAGAGAATAAGTCCAGAATTGTCGGAACTAACTATCGAGAATATAACCAGCAGAGTTTTATAAACACTTTACAGTTTTTACGCTAATAAAACATCAGTTCTTCAGCTATTTAAATAATAATGTAAGTGCTGACGATATTTGGCAAAATATGATTTTTTTAACACGCCATTAACGTCTTCAGTTCCAGTTGAACGACTGTTTTTTTTTTTGCCGGGATCGTCAACAGTCCGAGGCTGCAATCATTGTCTGATTTTTCTTTTTTAAAATTAGTTGTAATGAAGGCCAATTGTAAATATATGTAAATTATAAAACCTTTTTTTGTGAATTGATTGTATTCTGAATGTATTTGTTTCTCTTTATTCATGTATTTTTCCCTTTTTTGTTGATTTAGGAGATACTAAAATTGTTATTGAAGTGAATATACCTATATTTTGTATACAAAAACTATCTAATTTTGTTTTATTTGTTCAGAATTTTTTTACGCTGTAAATGCAACTTTTTCAAAATAAAATGTATGTATAAAATGATGTAAATTCAATAATTTTAAAAAGTAATCTTAAATAATCAAAAATAATCCTTGAAAGTAGTCAATTATTTTTTTGATTACTTTTGATTATTTTTGATTATTTTCTCGCAATCCTAATTAATCTTAATTATTTTTGAATTATTTGTAATCATAATTAATTAACAATCAGGAATTGTTCAAAAGAGAATTATGTAATCAATACCATTCTTTCTAAAATGTAATCTAATTGATTACTAATCGTAATCCAAATTTAACAGCTCTGGTTTCAACTACCATACGCAGTGCTTTCAGAATACTTCTATGTTTGTTAATTTCTGGCTGGGTGGTTGAGTAAATCACTTTTCAATTTTCAGAATTTTAAATACACCCTCAAAATCTAAAGTTATCATTAAAAGACGGTTTTCCAGATACCACAGATTAAACTATTTTTATCTAAGTCAGTTTTTAACGGATTTTAACATTTTGTACGGTTTAGAAAAACGAGTAGTTATGCTTTCCTAAAAATATATATGTTCAGTGGCGTACCCAGGGGGGGGGGGCCTGGGGGCCAAATTTTTTATTTTATTTTTGTTTTGGTTAGTATGTAATAAATGAATTTATAATATTTTTTTGAGACTATAATTTTTCAAACTAATGTTATATTAACTAAAATTGATCTATGGAAACACTACTGGAAAAATAAAACATAAAGACCATCAAATCCGCTAGATGCTATTCAAGATTGCAACAAGAAGCTTTTTCCATACGTTTACATGTTTTTACATTTACTGATAGTAATTCCTGTTACAACTGCATCCGCGGAGAGAAGTTTTTCCACCCTAAAATGAGTGAAAACATATTTAAGGAGTTCTATGGGTGAAGCTAGACTTGGTGCTCTAGCTCTTGCATCAGTGTATCGAAAAAGGTTAAACCTGACAAAATCATTGACATTTTATGAAAAATCCTCGAATTAAATTTTAAGAGTTTTGTTAATAGTATAAAAGGATCTTAATTAATATGATAGCTCACTTTAAAATCAAAATAAAATTATTTAATTGATACATAAATTTGTTTAATATTTAAAAAAAAAAAAAAAACTTGTTTGTAGATATAAAAAAACTAAAATAACAAAGACATGTCAAAACATTTTTGCTTCAAAATTGCTATCGTAACTGGGTATAACGTCAATGGTAGCTTTCCCATCCAAAACTTATTTTACAGATACAAGATATTAGTGTCCGACCGAACTCATTTTTTTCAGCCGAAGCCGAACTTCGGCCATAAAATCAATGTTCGGCCGAAGCCGAAGCTGAACTTTTTGTTTTAATAAAAAAAAATATAAATTGGGTTTTTAGATCAATAAATTTAAACCAAAAAGTTATTAAACATAAACAAAATACAAATTTATAGGTATATTTTTTTTTAAAATCATATTTGGAAAATAGTTTTACTATTTTAAGTACAAAAAAAGAATAAAATATTTGTATTATACTATATTTTATAGTCAAAGAAAAATAGTTGATCGATTTTTAAGTTGATATAGAAAAAAAAACTTAAACTTTAATATTTAAAATTAAAAAGTTTGATATTGTCATGACAGAAAAGCAAGTTTTCCGCATTCACACCATTTCAATTGCTTCGTCTATCAGAATACAGCTGTCCGGCAGCGCTAAAAAGCTGTTCGCTAGCTACACTAGTTGGTGAGGCTGATAAATATTTTATTTCTACAGCTTTTATATTTGTAAATGGACTTGAATTCCAATACTCAAATATATTTATATTTCGGGACTTAAAGGCTCCGTAATAAACATTTTAATCTCCAAGTTTGTTATAATTTTTATTAAAAATAAAAATTATGTTTTTTTCGACCTTTAATTGTGCAATGAAAATGAAAATTATTCAAGTTCGAGGCCATACTCTATATTTCTTCATTAGGATATTGTCCTAACAAATAATCTATAGAATTTTTTGTTTTCAAATTTATTATTTGACCCCTTCAGGAATGTGTTGATAGATCTATTTCGGGAATTTTCTAGGGGTCAAATAATACATTTGAAAACAAAAAATTCTATAGATTATTTGTTAGGACAATATCCTAATGAAGAAATATAGAGTATGGCCTCGAACTTGAATAATTTTCATTGCACAATTAAAGGTCGAAAAAAACATAATTTTTATTTTTAATAAAAATTATAACAAACTTGTATAAAAGGCAGAGTACCGCCAAGTTTACTTCCCCTGTTTTGCTTACAAACTAAACAAATATAAAAAGGAGAGAGAAACAATAAAACGTGTATTGAATATCCACCAGAGGTGGATCTTGCACATCAAACAAGTTTTCAATTTATTTTTTGATCAATGGTTACAATCTTTAACTTCAAACTCATATGTATATTAGTTCTCATGTAGTGAGTAAACTAGTTCATATGTATGTTTGATGTTTGGCATGGGATTGTTACCGCTTTCAAAACGTGTTCTGATGATGGGAACCTAGAAAATTCCCGAAATAGATCTATCAACACATTCCTGAAGGGGTCAAATAATAAATTTGAAAACAAAAAATTCTATAGATTATTTGTGAGGACAATATCCTAATGAAGAAATATAGAGTATGGCCTCGAACTTGAATAATTTTCATTTTTATTTTAATTTCCTTTTCAATAAAATTTTCGTTTGGTTCTGCTACTTCTATGTCTGGTACTGTATCATGTCTATCCCAATTTGATGAACCTGTTATTCTCTTTTCAGGATTACTTACCACTCGATTTTTTTTTTTTTTATATTTCATTATATCGCATTAAATTTGATTATTTGCTTATAAGTCTTGTAGCTATATTTCTGGAAAACAAATTTTTAAACTCTTTTGGCTTTTTGAAATTTTTTCACACACATTGATGTTTAAATATCGGTGTCTTTTTTTGGTATTCTATCATATTCAACGTTGTATTTTTTATGTAGTTTTTTTGTAAATTCTGAAAAGTAAATATAACAACAGTTGTTATTTATTTGTGCTTTTTATAAATAATCATAAAAAGTTCGGTAGTTCGGCCAAATTCGGCCACAATTTGGCCGAACACCGAACTTGGCCGAACTTCATTTTATGGCCGAACTCCGAAGCCGAGTACTCGGTCGGAAACTACAAAATATTAAATATACACTCAAAAAAAAAAGTTTGTAAAGTCAGCAAAAAATTTTGCTGAGTCAGCAAAATTTTAGTCAGGACGATGCTAGCAAATTGCTAATGTCAGCAAAATCTTTTGCTGAAAATCAGCGAGCTGATTTTTAGCAACAAAATTAGTAAATTCAGCAAAAGTTTTGCTAAAACTTAGTAGATTACAAATAAAAAAGCGTTGGTAAAAATTAATAAATTTTTTGCTGAATTTTAGTAGAAAAAAAAAACGCAAAAAAATTGTAAAAAATTGTAATTTAGTTAATATATTTGCTGAAAATCATAAAACATATTTTTGTGATTCTTTTAAAAATAATTTACAATAATTACGAAATATACAAATTTTCATTTTTCCACATTGATGTCATGAAGTAATTTAATATCTGAAAACATATAGAAATAAATATATATAACAAAAATTTTCTTTCAACTACTTACATCAATGGTTGTCTAAATGATGCTATCTTTTAAGGAAGCAACTGCCGAAGATAATTATAGAAACGAAACAAAAAAAATAACAAAAACAAAAACAAACGAAACGAAAAAAACAACCCTATTTTTGCAATAAGAAAAGGAACCATACTAAGATGTGTGTCTTTGTCTTTCGCTTTACTCTGTCTACATGTCTATATATGTTTGTTTGCAATTTGACCACACTAGATTATTAATCTATTAACATTTATTGTAGAAACACATATTAAATTTAAATATTTTCTTTTGTCTTTTATTTTATTAATAGACAATTATTTTCACAAGCCGGTGACAACGCAAAATTAAGTTGTTTTATCCTCAATTTTGTTTTATGTATGAAAAAGAGATACAAAAGTCTTCCATGGTTGATTTTTTTATATGTCTTATTAGAGTTGTACTTTTTAGTATCATTTTCCTCTTCTCTACTACATCCTGACATGCCGCGACATCTGCTTATCAGCACAATTTTTTTTAGCAAAATTAATTAGTAAAACATTAGTATATTAGTAAAGCATTAGTATAAAACAGTTAAGTGCTGAATAAGTATAACAAAAATTTTAGCTGAAAACACGATTTTAGCAAAAAAATTTGCTAAAAAAATAGTGTACCTGATTTACAAGACGTTTTACTAACTTTTCTACTAACTTATTTTTTTGAGTGTAGGCTCTCGTATGTAAAAATTATATGCTTTTCAAACAAAAAAAATTTAATAAAAAACAAAAATTGGGCCCCCCCCCCCCCCCACCCCCCCCGAAACAAAATCCTGGGTACGCCGCTGTATATGTTTATACTTTTATCAAACCCATGTGGAAATATTATCCAAAATATTCAAAATTTCCAAAAAATTTTTAATTCATTCAACGCAATTTTGTTCTAATATTTTATTTATACATTTTTTTTTTATTTTTTTCTTGAAAGTACCTTCGTAGAAATTGCCAACCGTTCACGAAAAATATTACTCGCAAACCGCAACTATTTTTGTAAAACCCACCGTATTTAATATTACCTAAAGCACAACACAAAAAAATACTAGAAAAGCACTATTTGTTTGCATAGCGAGTTTTGCCAGTATCTTGTTATTGTATATTGTTTTTACCAATGCTACAGCAAATGAGAAGCAATTCATGTTTTTAATATTTTATTGCACATATAAATATTTTATAATAGAACAAGATTGAACAGTATTGCCATATATAAAATGTATTTTGTTATACATACCAAATTGTTTTTAATTACTAACGTTATGATAATGGTGGCATATTCACTCGAACCAACGGCTGGCCCCTGTTATCAATCGGGTAACATCACAATACTGTGAAGATTGTTAATCCCTCGTTCTGCCAACGTATAAACGACCGTCGCCGATGCATTGCCAACACTGCTCCAATTGTATTTTTCTGCATGGGTACGTTTAATGCTGAGTAAAAAGAATCCCTGTTTGTTCAAATCGGTTAAAAATTGGTTTCAAGAAAAATTAAGTTTCAAGAAAAAAAAAAAACAATCGGTTTCAAGAAAAATAAGAAAAAATAGGTTTTAAAATAAGGTATTAGAAAAAAAGACGCAAAAGTGGAAAAAAAATTAAAAAAATTTGAAATATTTTGGATAATATTTTAACATGGGTTTACTTAAAGTATAAACATTAAGACTGTTCAAAAGTTTAAAATCGGTTCAAAACTAACTTACCGCCTTATTCTAAACTTTATAGCAATAACAAAATGAATTACAAATTTTATAATATTCTTATTCTAAAAAAAGTTGTTACAGCAAAAACCTGAGACATTTGTCATGTGATAAAAAGCACATAACAATTAAAGTTTTTGCTCGTCATCGAGTAATTTTTATACATTTTTAAAGAATTTTATTAATTTCCACCAAAATAAATAGCGAAATATTACTTACTATAATAATGTTGTACAAAGAGTATTAGAAAGGCCCAGCAAATTTTTTGTTTTTAGGCATGTTTTCCATGTTTCATTGCTTTACAAAATGCACATTGGAAGCAAGACTGTTTGCAATAATTTTCCTAATTCCAAAGGTTGATTTATCTTTTTGTATATTGTTTTTTCAATTAACAAATTTTTTTTTTCCAATATTTTGTTTTTGTCGGTTTGACAGAAAAAGCTTTCACTGTAGTATGGTAAAATTAAAAATATAAAAAGAACATAAAAATAACAGAATTCCAAATCAAGTTTTTAGCAAATTGCTATAACAAGAAACGTAACAAATTTGATAACAAAAAAATTGTCAGAATTTCAAAGAATAACCCTGTTAGTTAAAATATTTTAGTCAGTAGAGTCTTGAAAAAATGTTTATTTTATTTAATTAAAAAATTTAAAAATCGGTACGAAATTTGTTGTAAGGCAAAAGATTTTTCGTATTTTCAAACGGTTTCTAACTAACTTATTCTCTGTGCCTTTATAGTTCTAATTGTTCTTTCATTGACCTTTTCGATGTGAAATGACCGTTTAGTTTTAAAAGTTTTCGCATCTTTGGCGACTTGTTTTGTCTTCATCATAATTCCTTTCACCAGACCCCAATATCCATTGATCTCAGTTCTGGGTAGTTAGGTGGATTCGTCTATCTTGGTACCAAAACCACTGATTTCCTATAATAACAAGATGCCTGGTCAGGCCTTAAGAGAGTAGATAACTCATGATCTTATGTACAAATCAGTGTTAGAAACGTTGTTTTTTGTTCAAATTTTTCCTCCTTAATTCTTCTTGCATCCTCTATATAAAATGCCTGCCCTGGAAGATGAAAAAGGTTACCAAGGACGTTGTTTTTTTGTTCAAATTTTTCCTCCTTAATTCTTCTTGCATCCTCTATATAAAATGTCTGCCCTGGAAGATGGAAAAGGTTACCTAGGATGTAGGTTTCGCCATCCATTATACAACATTCATATTTTGTTACAAAATTATGACAAAGTTTTCTGGATCTTTCTTTGGCCTCCTTATTCTTCTTGTAATTCCAGCTTGGCACTTTTTCCTCTTTATATAGTTTTAATTATTCACTTTATTCACTGACCAAAAACTATGAACAGTTGGCTTTTACAGCTTACCTTCTGATTGAGGCCCACTTTCTTCAAAAGAACCACTATTTTCTCAGCCTTATTTGAATCAAAAATACCCATTTTAATATCGGTTTGAATGTGATTACATGAATGTGATTACATTTTTTAGCAAGCTAGAAATTGTATTTCGTAAAATTTTTAAATTATTTATTAGTGGTGTAAGATAACAATTTTGTTTTCTTTATAAATTTCAATTATTTTCTCTCTTACTTTTTGTTGATTATCCATTTTTTAGGCTTACTAACTTAATCATTCTAATTGATACTTTTTACACACAATTTAAGAGTACTATTAAAGCTCAATTGATAAGAATATATTTGATTTGAAATATATAATAGAACTTACAACGTAAAATGCGTGCACTAGTTTCACTGATCTCACTCCTTACTTCTAGGTACCTAAAGATTTAAATGATGGTTAGACAATAACAATAGGATGTGGGTTTGTTGCAGTTTAGTATGATTGTTCACTGGCAACAACAAGCAAAGTATCATTCATATCATACCCATGAGATAGAGAACCAGGCGATAGTCAGTCAGAAATACAGACAGACTACAACAAAAAAAAAAAGAGGAAAACAAGAAAAGTCCTTTTGTTTTTTGTATTCATTACTTGGTGTAATGTTTTCAATTTTTATTTGCATGAATTCAGATCTAATCTTCCTTGTTGCAAAATGTGTTATTTCTATATATGGTGCAAAATTTTTGAAATGTCCCTAAAAAAAAAAATGTAGATGTTGTTCGTTTTTGATGTAATTTTGGTAAAATTGTGCTGTGATGCTTAGTAGTGTAAATTTGAAATATTGACTGATATGATGATATATTTTTCAGAGTTGCAGGGTTAGAAACTTTTGTGTTAAAAAATAAAAAAAATGTTTTAAATTTTTATTTTTTACATATTAACTTTATAAAAATAAACAAATGAAAAGTGATTCTAAAAGTATTTTATGTGGTCTTTATAATGGCGATATAATTTGACCTTTATATGACCTTTAAATTCCAGATCAAATTCCTAAATTTCATATAGCTCAAAACACCCCGCCATTTTTATTATTTTTATTCGAAATCTTGACTTTTGTTACCATAATATGTGAAAATTTCAGAGTATGTGGATCAATAGTTTCCTAAATATCAAAGTTTGAAAATAAACGCACAAATATTAGATATTAGCATTAGCGTGTGTGAAATGTATATTACTCACGTGAGTCTTGCGTGAGCTTGAGCTAAGAAAATTTCTGTGATTCGAGGGTTTGTACTATTATATATATATTTTTATCGAAAACAAGAGTACTGACCATTGATTCTAAACATTTCTGTAGCGCTGATTTTAATGGCGAACCTAGTTTTTTAACTTTAGAACAGATTTTTTTGCAAAATTGCATTAATGTTAAGCATAACTTAACGCAGTTTCTTATACTTAAAATTTTGAAAATTAAATAATTTATCTTGGTTTTTTTTATGGTAAACACATGTTAGACCTTCAGCAACATTGTGTATCAAATTTTGTTTATTTATTTATCGGGTTAAAACCCCTTACAGATTACATTTAAATACATATTTTATACAAAAAAAACAAAAATAACAATAATTTTAATCATCAGCAAAAATTAAGGAATAGTAACACAAGTTTAACGCATATCCTCGTTCAGCAAGTTCGATACTACCCTCTTCAATCGATTTCTACCAATATTAAAATCAATTCGGTCAGATACCGAATTAAATAAAATAATTAATTATATATTGGCTCATTCATTCCATAGTTAGTTCTATTTAAAGAAGGCTCAAAAAAGTGGTTTACCCTTAAAAGTCTGACTGGGACGTGAAATGGTAAAATGGATAACAACGAAGAGCAATCTATTTTACAATCCATTATATCCTTTACAAAAATAACGCTTTGGACGTTTATACGAATCAATAGCGTTTGTAAGTTAAGAGATTTACATCTCTCCTTGTAGTTAGGCATATTATCAAAAGTATATTGCTTTCTAAGAGCAAATCTCGAAAAGCGTTTTTGGATTTTTTCAATCCGATTAATATTCACGTAGTAAAAAGGATTCCAAATTACACTTAAATATTCTAAATGAGACCTTACCAAGGACTCAAAAAGTGCTTTAAGTGTGTTCACATTTGAAAAAATGTGCACTTTGTAAAATTCGTTCGAATGCTGCTGGTCATGACAGTATACCGCTTAAATTTGTTAAAATAATATTTCCTTACATCTGTATGCCACTCACTCACATGATTAATAAAAATTTTTTGACTTCCAGATATCCCAGATCTTGGAAAATAGCACGTGTGGTCCCGATTAAGAAAGAGGGAAATTCAAACGCGTTGGATAATTTACGTCCGATTTCTATGATACCTATACTTTCGAAAGTTGTAGAACACATTGTAAAAGATCAGATGTTAGGCTTTATTAATAGAAATAATTTGATTCACTCACATCAGTCAGGCTTCAGGCAAAATTATAGTACAACCACCCTTTTGATTGGGCTAACTGATTCAATTAGACAAAAGCTGAATGACAAGAAATGTAGTGTGCTGATTTCATTGGACTTGTCAAAAGCGTTTGATAAAGTTTTACACTCAAAGTTAGTGTACAAGTTATGTAGTATGTATAATTTTTCTAAATCAGCCTGTAAGCTGGTGCAGTCGTATCTCCGTGATAGATCGCAGTTTGTGTCAGTTGATGGTAGGGAGTCATTGACCTTGGAGGTTACTAGTGGTGTACCTCAGGGGTCAGTAATTGGCCCCATTTTGTTTATGATGTACCTGAATGATTTTGTTAATATTTTTGATAGTAACTCAATTGCGACATTTTTATATGCTGATGATGTTCAGATTTTGTTTTCATCAGATAGACAATTTTTAGATGTGTTGAAAGCCAACATTGATTACTTTCTTAGCCAAATCAGTCTATGGATGCGGGAGAATGGGTTGAATATTAATTTTGGTAAAACTCGGGCAATGTGTTTTGGTTTAGATTCAAATGACTTAAATATATCGTTGGATAATGTGGGGCTAAATTTCGTTTCTGAAATGAAATGTTTAGGCGTTTTTATAGATAATAATTTGAGTTTTGCAAAACATATTAATCATATATGTTCCCGTGTTAATAGTACCATTAGACGGTTATATTCATTAGATTTATATTTGCCTCTCCGCGTGAGGAAGCATGTTGCCAGTTCACTGCTCATGTCGCAGATTATTTATGCTATGGAAGTATTTTCAGGTACAAACAGTGTTGTTCTAAGAAGGCTGCATCTTACTTTTTACCGTATTATTAGATATATTTATAAACTGAGATTAAGGGATCATGTGTCTCCCTTTGTAATGGACTTTGTTGGATTTTCTTTTGAGAATTTTATTAAATTGAGAATTTTGTTACTTTTTCGAAAAGTCGTTATGCGAAATTGTCCTGAGTACATTAGAGATGATTTTAGATTTTCTAGATCAAGTAGAAACCCTCAGATAATATGTCACCGTATATCCTCATCTATATATGAAAGATCTTTTCATGTACGTATAACTAGGGTGTGGAATATCCTTCCCATAGATTTAAAATTATTTGCATTCACAGATACCACCTTTAAGCGTAAACTTAAACAACATTTTGATGCTCTTTAATTGATTAATTTACCCCCTGTTCTTTTAGATTCTTTACGAGGGTTAGTTCTTTTACGAGGGTTTCCATCACTGACTATAATTTCTTATATATAAATTTCTGTTATAAGCTAGTTAGGGCCTTTAGTTTTTAGTATTTAGGTTAATTCTATAACTTTTTAGTTTTAAGAAATTGTTTTTTTTATATATATACTTTTTTTTTCTTTTGATTTGTAATTTTTGATAATGGAGTAGTATTTGAACCATATTTGGCCTTATAGGCTTGGTTCTTAAATTTGAAATAAATAAATAAAAAATAAAAAAAACCAAATTGTGAGTTTGATTTAGAAATAATGTAATCAATATGATCCTTAAACGTTAATGTCGAATCAAAATAAATGCCCAAATCTTTTATAATATTATGACGCAAAAATGTAGTATTATTTTCACCTCCATAATTATAAATGATAGGAGAATAATATATGTGCAGCAGGTAAATCCGCTGTTTATTCTCAGTTTTTACTATATATTACTATTTTTGCACAATTTATCATACCGTTTGCATAAGCAAATACAAAAAAAAATCTTTTCAATACGGTTATATCTTCTTTTGCAAAATTTTTAGCTATAACGGTGTGATAGTCGATACTATATTAATAGTAAAAATCGCTTTTTCGGGTTAGTAAAAACTAAAAAAAAAACAGCGGATTTACTTATTAATACAAATTTGATACCCAAATGTTGCTGAAGATATAACATGTATTTAACATAAATAAGAAGATAAATTATTTTATTTTTAAAATTTTATGTATAGAAGAACTGCATTAAACATGAAAAACTTTAATGAAATTTTGAAAAAAAATCTGACTTAAAGTCTAAAAACTGGGTTCGCCATTGAAATCAGCGTGGCAGAGATGTAAAGGATAAATGGTCTTCTCTTGTCTTCGATTTTAGGGGTGAATTTTGCAGGGCTATGTAATTAAGCAAATAACGAAACAAGTATAATCATGCAAACTCTCGAATCACGGATATTCTTTTTAACTCAGGCTCACGCAAGACTCACGTGAGTAATATAAATGTTACACAATCGAATGCGTGATTGACGTAATACACGCAAAAAATGAACGGTCGATTAGAGACTAAAGACACCCGACACAATGGACAGATGTCAAAATTGTTTATAAAAACCGTATTTTTTAAACAATTTTTTTCTTTTTAATGCCGTGTGAGAACAGACAAGAACTTTGAATTTTCCATTAGTTATTAAAGACACTGTATTGCATATATATTTGTTTCATTCTAACACAACATTTTGAAAAGTTGCCATCGCCAATATTTTTGAGAAAATTTGTCAGTGCTGCCAGACTTTAAATTTTCGCGTCCGGTCTAGTTAGTCTATGGTGCACTGTTACAGTGTATGTGTAGATAGGTAAACTACGATATTTATAACAACTTTTTTCTGAACGTTTCGATATTTAAGAAACTGTTGAAGCAGCCACTTCACATATTATTTATTTATATATTTATTTATTTATTTATTTTTATTTATCTCATAATGTTCAGTGCAAAGAATTAATCTTATAGCACTGAATTACTGGAATAGTTACAATGAATATAGTTTTAATTAAATACAATTAAAAATTTAAATACTAATACAAAATTAAAATAATTGTAGAAAAAACATAAATTGTTCTAACAAGAACGTTAATAAAAATTAAGTAATAAAAAGCTAATTTTTTAATTATATAATAAATAAAATATGAAATAAAATGTTTTATAAAAAGTTTAATATAACATTTTTTAAATATTTTAGACAAAAAAAAAAAAGTTATAAGAAAGATTATTTGTAATAATCAAATATAAATTTTTCAAATTGCGTTGCGCTGTGGACTACCTGTAAATGATGGGGAAGATGATTCCAAATACTAATGGTATAAATAAAAAAATGTTGATTCGAAAAATGAGTCCTGTGCGGTATTTGAATAATACGATAGCCTCTTTCTGATCTAAAGGGTATAATTTGATCATACAAATATTGTGGTTGACATATATTTATTATTTTATGGAGGTAAATTAGCGATCTACATTTCAGCAGGTTCTCGAATGTTACTCCAAAGAGCTGTTTAGAATAATGCGATATTCTACTAAAACGGCTAATACCAAAGACGTATCGTGTAATATTATTAAAAGCTATTTTCAGTTTACTCAAACTAGAAGCATCACAACCAGAATATAGTTCACAGCCATATAATAAAGTAGGTATTAGATATGTTTTGGCCAGAAGCATTCTAACCTCTAGAGTAATAAACCATTGTGTACACCACAAGTTCCTTAGCATTCCATAAATTTTTCCAGTTGTAATACTGACGTGGTCACTCCAGAGCAGATGTTTATTAAATGTTACACCAAGATTTTTAAGAGTATCAAAAATATTAATTTTTGATTGACCCAAAAAAGTCAAGCTTTCGAATAAAAATTTAATTTTAGCAAATTAAAAGTGGGCTGTTTTGAGCTATATCAAATTTAAAAATTTGACCTTAAATTCAGAGGACATATAAAGGCCAATATTAAAAAAAAATTATCGCCATTATAAAGCCCATGCAAAATACATTTAGAACAACTTTCTATTTGTTTATTTTTATAATGTAAAAACCTTTTTTTTAATAATAACAAATTTTTCCAACCCTACAATTCTGAATATATTTCATCAAATCAATCAATATTTCAGATTAAGACCATTATGCATCGCAACAGCATGTTATCAAAATTTTATCGAAATCGAACAACATTGACTTTTTTATGTGGCTTAATGGAATTTTACACCATATGTATGTTCAACTACATGTATATTAGCATGTCACTTAAACTATGATTTGTCGATTTTCATTCATTACACCAATAGCTTTATATAAAATTATTTTAATTGGAAGAATTCGATATTTTTTTTAACGTTAACTGGTTATAATTACACGGTGCGTGGGTTTTAGGTCTTGTTGAGTGCATTACAAATTGTGTTAAAAAATTTCAGAAACACCCTCAAATTCAGAAGTTGTTCCAAAAAAAACCGTTTTCAGTGATGTTCGTCAACTTATCGAACTGTAACTCAGTCAGTTTTTGTCCGATTTAATTTTTTTTAACGGGTTTGGAAAGAAAACTGATTACACTTTAAAATGAAGTGCATTTTTTGATACATTTCTAAGTTATAAGCATTGTTTTTATTAAGAATATCTACAAATAAAACGAAAACTATAAACTTTTTTGATTTTAGTAGCTTTTCATTGCTTATTATAATATAAAAGCTTATAAAAATTTATACCAACGTATGAAGAAAATTTAGTTCTTAACAAAACATGGTTTTCCTTTTTCAAATCGGAAGAAAATTGTAATAGTTATTCAACTTTTCATTAACACCTGTTTTTAGTATTTTCTCCCCCAGCGCAAACCATATGAATAAACAAAAAAACAATTAACTAAACAAGCATATTTAAGTTTTTAAGTCAAGTTGTTTACCAAAAGAAAAGCCTGCAATCGCAAAATCTTTACTTTAGAAAAAGTTTAGTAACTTTTGCAAATATAAACCAATTTTAACAAATAATATCTCGTTTTTTTATATAAAATACAGTGCAAAAAAAGATAGGTTTTCATAGAAAAAAATTAAAATAACTCTTGTTGAATTTGAAACATTAGGAAAAAAATAAAAAAAATGAGAAACTCTTGATAAACTGATAAACACTTACCTAATTTGTTGGAATATATATTTTATGAATACATTTCAAGAAAGCTTAATTTTATGCCTTTCCAAAACCGTTTAAAATTTTGAAATCGGTCAAAAAATGTGTGAGTTAGAGGTACTCAAGTGCTCCAACCTACCCTAAAGCAGTTTTTTGAAAATAACTCAAAATTTTGAGGGTGTTTCAAAATTTTTTAAAACGATTTTTGTATGTCCTCACCTAGGCCTACAACCCCCACTAGGTCGGTTTTCAAGTTTTGACAAAAAGTGTTTTTTTGTAGCAGTGTGTTATCTTTACTTTTATTTTAAAAAAATCGTTAGCCGTCAGACCAAAAAGTCCCTTAAAATGGAATTTTTGTCTCGTTAATTCACGGGAATCCCTTCCTTTTTTCAAACCCGCAATACCGGGAATTTTGAGTTTGATTTTCCTGGACTTTTTTTTAATTATTTTAGAGAATTAGTACTAAATATTTAAAATTTTGGATGCTTTATTTGAAATCAATTGATTTTTCTCAAATTATCCTCAATAGTAAATACTATTTGAAATAAAAAAAATATAACTATTCGACACGAATTAAAATATTTATTACAAAAATATGTATTTGAAATTCAAACTAGTTATTTTCAATTTAATTTATTTAAATTTTATTAAAAAAAAAATACTAATTACAAATTTATTAAATAAGTATTAATAAAACAAACGAATACGACTAAAAAAGTGTGGAAAACACTAACTTCAAAAAATGTTGATTTCTAAACAAATTTTTCTGTAGATTATTGAATTTTACATTTTTAATTCATAATCTGAGTAGAAAGTAAAAAATTGGAATTAAAATGAATCCTTAAAACAAATTATAAGTTTTTAGTTTATTTCAAAATATCTTCGTTAAAATCGTCTGAAACTTGTGTGAACACATTTTAAAAATTAAGCCCAATATGAATAAAATGTTTAAAACGTTAATTGAATAATTTTTGTATGAAAATTTGTTTCAAAAATAATTATGCATATGGCCATAAAACTTTAAATTTGTATTTCAAAATTTTTATTTTTATTTTGATTAAACACTACAGACAGATTTTTTCCAGATTAACGGCTAAAAGAAGTTATCTGGATATTGTTGTAACTTAAATGAATTTCAAAAATGTCGTCCACGGGGCTAAATTTTAACTCTTTTTCTTTAGACAATTCTTGTAAAAATTATATTTTTTGGGTTAATTTGTTTTTTGCTGTAATAATAGTCGAATTTTTCAGTTACAAATTATATCAAATTTAAATATTTTCTTTTAGAAAGGTTAAGAAGAGGATTAAGCGTTTTTTTTAAAGAATTATAAACACTATTAATTTTCAAATAAGACTAGACTAGTTTCTGCCTTTTTTTTAATGGACAGGCGTCATCAGTGATTTTCGATTTAAATTGTATTATTATGTGTGTCTAATGTGTGTAATGTTATGGAATGCCAACCGGCTATTTAAAAATATACGTGATCTAGAATTTTTATTAAAAAATGAACAGATTGATGTCTGTTTGTTATCTGAAACTCATTGTAATAAAAACTCAATATTAAAAATCCAAGACTCAATATTAAAATTCCAAGTAACACTTCTAGAGGTGGTAGTGCTGTGATTATTAGAAAACATATAAAACACCATTTAGAAAAAAGTATCGAAACTGAGGAATTCCAAGCGTCTACTATTGCTATAGAGGCTAATAAACAAACTCTATTACTAACAGCTTTATACAGCCCGCCAAATATTAAAATTGCATATCAACACTACGAAAATCTCATAAAAAGTTATGGCGAAAATCGTTTTCTTATCGGAGCAGATTTTAATGCTAAACATACCAATTGGGGTTCAAGGCTACTAATACAAAAGGCAGACGATTGCATGAAGCAATGCAATTGCATGGATGTGACTATATTTCAACTGGCAAGCCAACATATTGGCCTACTGATATAAATAAAAAACCAGATCTAATAGATTTTTTCGTTTTTAAAAAAATTTCCAAATCATATATGCAAATAACTGATGGATTTGACATGAATTCTGACCATTCTCCAGTTATTCTTACACTTTTTGAAAAAGTTATGGAAAAGGAATTAAGCCCATATCTTACAAACCAATTTACTTATTGGCATTACTTTAAAGCTACATTAGAACAAATGGATATATCTTTTGATGAACCAAATTCTCCTGATGAAATTGACCAACAAGTAATAAATTTAACTGAAATAATACAACAAGCAGCATGGAGAAGTACTCCTGCTTTGTCACACACCACAAAACCTACAAAATATCCAACGGAAATTGTGGAATTAATACGAAAAAAACGAAAACAGCGGAGTCGATGGCAAACGTCAAGGTCTCCGCTTGAAAAGCGAAAACTTAATCAAATAACCCACGACATTAACCTAAGAATAAAAAGATTTAAAACTCAGCAATTCACCAAAAACATATCAAATTTAACAAACGAAAAAAATACGGATTACTTGTTATGGAAGTGCACTAAAAATCTAAAAAACACCACAACACATGCAGCACCTATAAAGGACTGTAATAACAAATGGGCAAAAACTGACATTCAGAAAGCTAAGTTATTTGCCGATCACCTACAAAATACATTCTCAACAGATAGTTTATCTGATTATAATGAATTAAATGTAAATGATACTATTGAAATTAATGAAATAGAAATACCAAAAGTCACTCTTTCTGAAGTTGATTTTGTGTTAAAAAAAGATCTGAAATTAAAAAAGTCACCTGGTTTTGACTTAATAACCACAGAAGTATTACAGCACCTTCCTTTAAATATAACTTTTAAATTAACGCAAATAATAAATGCATCATTTCGTCTACATCATGTTCCGAGTTATTGGAAAATAGCTCAAATTATTATGATCCCTAAACCCGGTAAACCAGAAAATGAAATTACATCATACAGGCCAATATCTTTGTTACCAATGTTATCAAAAGTATACGAAAAATTAATTATTAAACGTTTAAAAACAATCATCGAAGCTAAAAACATTATTCCAAACCATCAATTTGGATTTAGAAACAATCATTCAACAATCGACCAAGTGCATAGAATAACCAACGTCATTGAAAAAGCATTAGAAGAAAGGAAAATCTGTTCGGCCGTTTTCCTAGATGTGTCACAAGCTTTCGATAAAGTCTGGCATAATGGATTACTTCAAAAACTTAAACAAATATTTCCAACAAGTTTCTATAACTTACTGCAATCATATTTACAAAACAGATATTTTAGAATCAAACATGTAAATGAATATTCTAATCTTAGAAAGATAAATGCAGGTAACACTCAGGGCAGTATTTTAGGCCCCCTTTTGTACCTGATTTTTACAAGTGATTTACCAATTCATCCACATTGTGTAACGGCTACCTTTGCAGACGATATAGCAATTCTATCGATTGGAAAAACAATAACAGAGTCTTCCCAAAACCTTCAATCTGGTGTAAATAAAATGGCGAATTAAACTTAATAACACAAAGTCTATACATGTAGATTTTACAAACAAAAAAATAAATAGTATACCTATATATATTGATAACAACGAAATTCCCCGTTCTAATAAGGCCAAACACCTGGGTATGACCTTAGATTCGAAACTAAAATGGAATGAACACGTAAAAACAAAAAGAGAAGAGTTAAAAATAAGGTTTCATAAACTAAATTGGCTTATAGGGAGAAGGTCTGTTCTTACAACACATAACAAACTTCTCATATACAATCAAATTTTAAAACCCATCTGGACATATGGCATTCAACTCTGGGGTTGTGCTTCAAAAGGTGTTGTAAACATAATTCAACAGTTCCAAAATAAAATATTGAAAAATGCAGTTAACGCTCCTTGGTACGTACGCAAAGCAGACCTCCATCGAGATCTCAAAATTAAAACAGTATCCGAAGTAATTTCTGATATAGCAACCACACATGCATAGAGAGTACCAACTCATGTAAATCCAGAAGCACATAACCTGATTTGCACTGCTAACTTAGAAAGAAGATTAAAACGTACAAAACCCTCTGATTTACCAAATCATCAACGCTTAGTTTAAGAAAAACATCTCTAATTTTAGACAAAATGCTTGTTAGCTCTAAGCTAGTTGCAGTAAATGTTTGTATTTTTATGTAAATTATTTTAGTATAAAAATTTTTTTTTTAAAAATAAACATTTATCAAAAAAAAAACCAAAAAAAAAAAAAAATGTGTGTCTTAATTAGATTGTTAGATTATCTATATATCATAAACTTTTCAACAACCTGCCGGCTGTAAGAATCAAAACTGCTCTTTTTCTTACATTACAAACGTTACAATACCAAGTCATGACCGTTTAGCGATCACACCCAAGTATGAATTCAGCGTGCTCTGCCCATGGTCTAATATCTCTCCGTTTTTCAGGCGGAGGTCTTCGCTATCTATATCGACTCTCTAAATCGTCTAGGACTTAACAACTCCTTGACACTGGGCTGGGTTCCTGGCCATGAGGGGCATGAGCACAACGAACGGGCTGACTGTTTAGCCAACTGCGGAGCTCGTCGACAATTCATTGGCGCTGAACCTTTCTATTGCGTACCCAATGGGTATGTCAGAGAGAGGCTCAGAAGATGAAGGAAGTCGGAGTTTCGGGCCTATTGGGCCAGATCGCCTGGGCAGCAACAGGCGAGGCTGTTTATATCTCCCTCAGGGGAGAAGTCGAGGAAACTCTTGTCTATGACGAGGGGCGAACTAAGGACCGTGACGGGTTTTCTCACGGGACACTGTGGCCTTAGGTATCAATTGTACAAGGTGGGACGATCCTCTACGGATACGAGCAAGTTTTGTGAATTGGAACCCGAGACCTCAGAGCATGTTCTCGCAAATATCCGAGGCTCTCCGATAGAAGGGTGCGTTATTTTGGTGGTCGAATAGTGACGCCATCGGACGTTTGGAACTGTTTACCTGGTATGATAGTTGGCTTCATAGGGAGCCTGATCCTATAGGGTGTATTCGCTAGCAGCACAAAATACCAACTTCTGGTCGCGGTGCATAGTGCCACTCTTGTCTAATCTAATATAATGGCCTCGAATGTAATGTAGCTAAATTGCAGTTATTATACTCAGAAGTGACAATACTAACAAACGCACAAATATTCTATTTTTAAATTTTTGTTTTTCTAATGAGCGGTAAATCTAGGGATCCCGGAAACAGAGAAGTCCGGGAAAAGAAAAACCTGCTTAAAACGTTATGGTTTTTTTTAGGGTTATTTTGGACCCAAGCTTAAAACCCTTAAAAGTAATATTAGTACAATATATAATTGGGCTAATTCGTTATAGTACCCTTTATCACATATTCAAATTTAATGAAATTCTGAAAAATTCTTAATTTCTTAGAGGGTATTTTTTGGTCAAAAGTGGCAACATTAACATATGTGAATCATGGTGCATATAATAATTATTTTTATACACTATTAATAAAATGTGTTTTGAGTAACATTAAATTATCGTTTTCTTAAGGAATTGTAGTTGTGTTAAGCTAAATGTTGTGTTAAGCTAATGCATAGTAATTCTTTTTTAATATAATACAGGGGTGTCTGAACTTTTTCAGATATTCGTAATCGTTCGGTTTTTATACGACTTTCCTGAAAAGCCGCTTTTGTCTATATTTCAAATAATTCAAAAATGTGGCAGCTCTTGGCCCACTATATAAGCAATACGCGTATAAAATTTTTTGTTTTCTTGAATACTTTAACCCGATGTAAAAATAAATATAGTTTTCGTAAACTAAAGACAGGTTTTCATACAGAAACAAATTCAGTTTGACCCAATACAAATTGATACAAATTGTCCATTAGTTTTAGCTTAAAAATTTTAAACAGAAAAAATGTTTTAAAGCTAACAAATATTGAACAAAATTAGACACCGAAATCTTTCCTTTTATTTATACTTAAATTATCTACTTAAATCCTCTAGAACTCAACTTTGAATTATAAGTGTCACCCTAAACTATAAAGGTATATCTAACTCAAAACAAACAGATAAAGAAGGAGAAAGAAATTATTTGCCGGAAATAAACATTTTTCTGTTTACCAAGTAAAAAATTAAAGAATTGTTTTAATGTGTTGTTTTGTTTAATTGTGTCTGGCTTATTTGATGGAAACACATCTTAATTATAATTTCCAAGTGTTTGTATGTTTAAGACAAAAATTACCACAAATTTTAATTTCCTGAAACTCAAAAATCATGTATTCATTTATAATTCACAATCGAATTTCATTTAATTTCTTTTTTATTTTTTTTTGTTTCTTTGGTCTTAAACATAGCAAACATGCTGGTCTGGACTTTAGCTCGTCGTATGTTAGTTCAATTTCCTTTATGCCAGCTAAGCATTAAGAACCAAGCACCAAGTCATAGTCGTATATGTCCATGTTTTTTGACTTGTAATTGAATGTTTTACTTTTATATGGAAATTTCCAATTCAGCTCCTTTGAAAAAGCTTAACAACGTTATGTACATGGAAACGTATGAGTATGTACGTACATAATTCTTTGAATAAAATCATTTTGTATTGGTCATTGCTATTTTGTCAATAGTTGAGGATAACATTGAATTATTCTTGTTACGGGAACACAGACTTATTCATTATAATTGTAACTTTTTTTCTCATAATTGCCAGTTTTTTTTTTCTTCTGCATCAAATAAGTTTAATATTTAATTGAATTATATGTATTTTTGTTTATTCTGTGTACAATACACACCTACACATCTACACTCAAAGAAATAAACCTGTAAAAGTATCAAACAAAGCTTCTTAAAATTAGTTAAATATGAGCTTGCCGAAAAAAAAAACTGCCAAATTTAGCATATTTTTTTCTTTTATGCAAAATATTAATAAAAAAAACAGAAAAAATCTGTTAATTTTACAAAATTTTATTTATATTCGGTGTTAATGTTAGTTAATTAGCATTTTACTCTCTAATATTAGCAAACACGTTTACTAAATATTTGTAGACTCAAAATAGCAAGCAAAAACTGGAACCAAAAATGTTTTAATTTATTTATGAAAAATACAAAAATTGTTTTTTCGGACTTACTAATATTTTCATATATTTAGTTAGAATATTCTTCTAACTAAAGTCCAAAAATCTAATATGATATTGTCGGATGATGTTTTATTTGTTGCTTTTCAAAAAGTTTGATAATTTTCATGATAGAGAATACAATTGTTTCATTGGCATCACCAAAATCTTCAGTTGTCAGCTGAAGTATTAACAAAATGTTTGCTATATTTACCTCAAATTTTGTTGAATTCAAATAACAGTTTATTTTCCTAAAATCAACTGACATTTTTGCTAAAAAATTGTAGATTGCTGATTTCATTAGGACAGACTTTTATTAGCATTTAAAAAAAACCTAAAAAATAAACTTAAAAAATCTCACATTTTTTAATGTTTTTTTTTTTTGTTTACCAATATTCAGAAAATGTTTTTGCTGATTTTAGAAGAATATTTTGCTACTTTCAAATAACTAAAATGTAGCTCAAATATAACTAAATGTTTGTATATTCAACAGATTTAATTTTGCTGTTCTTATATTGCTAACCCGGTTAAAAAAGTTAATATATGTACAAATATGTTCGTATATGGATTTGTCTGGTTTCGTATATGAACATATATTTACAATATGTTTATGGTCATATATGGAGATATATGTGATTTCATGTTTGCAAACAGTGTTCATATATGATCATACATGGAAGTATATGTTATTTCATATGCGTTAAAGAGGGTAAATAAGAGGGTAATATACGGGCAAAAGAGGGTAATATACGGGCAAATTTGGAAGTATATGGAATACCGTATGTGCAAAAAGGGTAAATATATGAACATAGAAGAAAGTATATGTAACTCCATATACCCAAAGAAAGATTTTGAAATATAAAAAAATCGTGTAGTTTTATAAACACATTTTAAAGAAAGAGTGTAAACAACTGCAATTCTTAATCGTATTCATAAATATATATTTTAAAATTTTATTAAGTTCAGAAGTGGTTTCTACATTTTTTTTTTAATTGTTTTTTTAAATTCTGTTTTTGTTAATTTTTTTATTTTTTTTGTTTTAAATGTTTTTTATTTTGATTAAGTTGGGTGCGATGAGATTCGATTACAATTAATCAAATTAATAGGGATGGCACTTACAAAATGTATATGTATATGTATATTTATTAGGGTGGGGCAATTAGTATGGAAGGAAAAAAATCTTAATGGGCGCTTCGCGTTTTTGATTCTTGGGATTGTACTGAGCGAAAAAGTCCACTAGACCATACATCTACGGTGAAAATCGAGCTTCCAAATTTTGACTTCATACAATCGCTAATTCCATTAACTCAACTTCGTAGAATATAATTGGGCCTTAAGTTTACTAAACTAAATCTTGCTAATAAATGGAATATTAAGAGACAAACAAATTTAAATTTTGAGTATCGTATTTGATGTAATGTCCTGTAACCAAGTTATAATATTAATATTGTTCACAATGTTTTAGTTTAATGTGATTGTAATATACTTTATTTTACCTTTGTTAAGATTTCATTGTATCGGCAAATATTACGTTCCGATGCAACAATAAACAGAATGTTTTCGCTGACATATAAACACAGTATGAATGTTTTGCCATTTAAAATCATTTTTCAATTACAATTAGTCCTTTTAAATAATATAGTTTTTTTATTAAAAGAGTTTTTTAAAATACAAAATTTAAGAAAAAATTATAAAAAACATATTATGAATTTATATGGATGACCATATAAAAAATTTATATGACCGTATGGGACCATATTTGTCCATATAAAAAATCTATGTTCATATCTAATCTTTTCTAACCGAGCATATTTACTAAAAAAAAAATCTGTTAATTTTAGCAGTTTTTCTGGAAGCTCATTTTTCACAAATTTTTAGAAGCTTATTTTGCTATTTTTATAAGTGTACTAGAGAAACCATAAAATATATTAAAATCGCAAAGTTTGTTTTTTCTCGCTCCCCGCGCACTTACTGATATGAATTGATGTAAAAAATAAGATCTGCAAAAAACTGTATTTATATTGCGCCATGCCGTTTTTACTTTTGACTAAAAATTTCTTTGCTGGTTAACAACTTTATAAATAATGGGTTTTCGTTAAAAAAATTGTATTAGTACTATTATAAAAATAAAACATCAAACATGTAAAAAAGGCAAAGTACCGCCTAGTTTACTTCCCCTGTTTTGTTTACAAACTAAACAAAATATAAAAAGGAGAGAAAAAACAAAAAACGTGTATTGAATATCCACCAGAGGTGGATCTTGCACATCAAACAAGTTTTCAATTTATTTTTTGATCAATGGTTATAATCTTTAACTTCAAACTCATATGTATAATTAGCTCTCATGTAGTGAGTAAACTAGATCATATGAATGTTTGATGTTTGGCATGGGATTGTTACCGCTTTCAAAACGTGTTCTGATGATGGGAACCTAGAGAATACCCGAAATAGATCTATCAACACATTCCTGAAAGGGTCAAATAATAAATTTGAGAACAAAAAACTCTATAGATTAATTGTTAGGACAATATCCTAATTAAGAAATATAGAGTATGGCCTCAAACTTGAATAATTTTCATTTTCATTGCACAACTAAAGGTCGAAAAAACATATTTTTATTTTTAATAAAAATTATAACAAACATCAATTATTTTTATAATACTCGTACATACGTGTGACCTATATACATGTAAAAGATCATAATATTTTTTCGATCAATAGCAAAATGAAAAAAAAAAATTAACGGCTCTTATTAATTTTTGTGAAGCGATAAATTTGTTTGCTAAACATCAGCAAATAAGGTATTAACTATAGTTTTAGCAATGGTTTGTTTTATTCAAAATATATCATCTGTTCCGTGACAAAATGACAAAAATCATACATTAAGATAACAAAATATTTCTATTGTTCTATTACTATATGCTAAACAGACATTTATAGTGTAATTTTCTGAAAATTGTAACAAGTCGCAATAAGTAATGGATATCGTCCGTTCCTTGAGAAATCAAAAATAAGACAAAGCATTTTTGAATTTCTATAATATTTGCACATAAGTATATACTCCATTTAGGCATTAAGAGATTTCACTATTTCATGAAATTGCTAAAACTATAAAAATTTAGAGGGCTGTAATATTTGTGAAAAAAATAATGTGAATTAATTAAATCTGCCAGTTCTTTACACATTTGTTTTTGGTGTAAATTAGATTTGTAAGGTATTATTTAAGAGGAGCCGTAAATCATATATAACAAACGTAACACATTCTTTGCAAATACATTTTTTAAATGCAAAATCGTTATTTTCTCAAACTACATACCTTAACCCTTATATGCATAATCTTTTTTGCATTACCCCTTGTACAAAAATGAGGTAACATAGGGACGAAAAATATATTTTATTTCAAAGCTGACTTTTATTTTTCACTTAAATATGTTTTTTATTTAAACTTTTTTTAAATTATTTTTGTTTGTTTTTTCGATAAATTTACAAATTTAATTAAATTTACAAAGTTAAAATTTTTCGACATTCATAAAGAACCCATAAATGCATGATCTTTCCTTTTCAAACAATTATTTTTATATATGCTTACTAAAGTCGTGCATATTCGTAGAAAAATACAAAAAATATTATAGTGTATTAACAAAAAAATGATTTTGATTCGCAAAATAGGGTTTGTTGCCAAGAAATGGCTACACTATGTATTAAGTAATTAAAAACTCAAAACTCATGATCACTATACGACTAGTAATACCTTAATTGAATTTAAAAATTTTTTTTTAATATATATAAAAAATAATAATTTTAAAAAAAAAAATTTGAAGTCAAATTGAGCAAATTGTTTGTTATTATCATTAAAATTGTTGCTTTTCTCATTAAAAATTCTGTTTTTATCAAAAGTTTATTTTGAATAACCAACACTTAACACAAATTTTGAATATCGATGGTAGTAAGTGGATAGTTTTTTTTTTTTGCAATTATGCTATAAGTTCTTCAAACTCATATGTATATTAGTTCCCATGTAGTGAGTAAACTAGTTCATATGAATGTTTGATGTTTGGCATGGGATTGTTACCGCTTTCAAAACGTGTTCTGATGTTGGGAACCTAGAAAATTTCCGAATTAGATCTATCAACACATTACTGAAAGGGTCAAATAATAAATTTGAAAACAAAAAACTCTTTAGATTATTTGTTAGGACAATATCCTAATGAAGAAATATAG
The DNA here is from genome assembly GCA_021234595.1 of Delia radicum. Classification (NCBI taxonomy): domain Eukaryota; kingdom Metazoa; phylum Arthropoda; class Insecta; order Diptera; family Anthomyiidae; genus Delia; species Delia radicum. Next base: position 8,440,982 of record CM037854.1, on the reverse strand, counting down.
AGTATGGCCTCGAACTTGGATAATTTTTCATTTTCATTGTTATATGAAATGTTTATTTCATGTTGCAAGAACATTATTTAGGTGATATCATCTTATGACCATCGATTTATTTTCTCATCAATTTTCAAAATATGTAAATGAAAATGATAAGATTAAAAGTTTAATTATTGACAAATTTATTGTTTGGCTATAAACAAACAAAATTAAGAATAAAATCGCGACTTTGGAAAATATTTAAAAGCTGTAAAAAATATATTACTACAAAGAACATAAAAACAAAACAAAATTTTCTCATGTTTTTTGTCATTTCGTCAAAGAATGGACGATATATTAAAAAAAAAAAAAACACAAACCTGAAGTTAATATCCTAAATGTGATGTGTAGCAAAAAATTTTATCGCCTCACAAAAATGAATAAGAGCTGTTTATAATAAGTATTTTTTCAAAAAATTTTATTTTGATCGCGAAAAACATTACGATTTTTCATATGTAGATCAAAAGTATGTTTGAGAAAAAAAATTCTTGTTTAGTCTGCATTATAACGCTAATAACATTTGCTGGTTTTTTTTTACAGCCACTCTATCAAAAGATGGGGAGCGAGATAAAAAAGCAACGTTGCTTTTTTGGGTACTCTACACATACAAATACTATAAAAAATCCGTTATCTTATAAAAAAAAAGAAAAACAGCTCGAGGGCGTATGATTTATGACTTTGTAATTGGTAGCATTTATAAGTCATACAACAAGTATGAATAACTAATAAGGGATCAGATGTTGTTAAGATCTCGCCTCAGTGATGCCAAATCTCTTGAAGCGAAACGCACAGTCTGGCCCTTAAAAAAGCACTTGATGATAATGATAAATTTAATAAAAATTTCAACGTTTTCAACAAATTTTTGCTGCGAAACAGTTTAAAAAGCCCTAGTAGATTTTACATCATTATTGACTAGAAAATGTTTAAGATTTTACAATTTTCTTTTTATTACTTTTGTTGTTATTTATAGCAAACATCACTTCTGATAAAAATTTTATATTAATTTGCATGATATATTGTAAAAATATGTACAAACAGTAGCATTTTTGTGCTGAAAATGTTAACATTTGCTAAAATGTGTGAGATTTTATTTGTTCGGTTTAGATCATGACAAATTTTTCTCTAAATTAACAGAAAAATTATAATTTTTTATATGATAATTTACTTTGACTATTAGAAAAAAAACACAGAAAAAGTTATTAGACACTAGCATGAATGGAATTCATTTTCTGACCCACTACCACGAACGATTTCTATTTATAGTGTGTTTGTTTTTTCTGTAGTCATTATTATAGTTGCCAGCTTAACTTTCAGTTAAAACTTTAAATGGCAGTCTAAAATTTTATAAATATTAAAGGATTTGCGTAAAACACGCTAAAAGTGCTAAAGGAAAAATGGAGAGGGAAAAACCTAGCGCATTTTTTAGTTTTTGTATAAAAGCTTTTAAAACTGGCGCAAAATTGACGTCGCTGTAGCGCTTTAGCACAACAACATGTAAAGGCCCAGCAAAATCTCAGCACAGGGCTCTCATTACCAGTATCTAAATAATACGCAGTAGTTTTAGGGCCAACTGCATATAATTCGTCAGCAAAACTCATTATTTTTGGTCGACGAGGTCATTTTTGTAAGCAGTTTTAGAAATTTGCTTTATAAGAAAATGTACAAAGCTTGTTCATTCGCTTATCCGGTATATTACAAAAGAAAGAAAAAAAGTTATTTGTATACTAGACAAATAAAGGGTCCGCCAAATAAGTTTTTTTTTTTTTGAAAATGCTATAAAAAAAACTACTGAATATTTTCTCAAATTTCTTTTATTATTTGACAGTACAATCCTTCCGGTTAATAATGGAAGATAATTTCATTCAAATGGCTGCATCAGCTGGCCATGCAGTAGCCTACATGATCGGTCCAATTTTTAAGCACATTATCGATTGTGTGCAGCTGCATTTCATCAATGGCTTCACGAATATTGTCCTTTAAAGCGTCAATTGTGTCTGGCTTGTTGGCCGTAACACTTATCATTGACGGCACCCCACAAATAATAGTCGACGGTGTCAAATCGCAGCTCCGAGGTGGCCAAACGACATCAGCTCTGCGGCTGATAATGCGATCTTCAAAAACAGGGCGCAAAACATCGAGTGTAGCTTCGGCTGTGTGGCACGTAGCGCCGTCCTGTTGAAACCAAATGTTGCCAATATCCTCCTCTTCAATTTTTCTGAACAAAATTCGTTCAACATGGTCCGATAACGATCCGATAAAATCCGTACTCAATTTTCGCAGCTAAGTGTTACCATTCACGAAATATATATATATATGTCCTTTATTTATCTAAATATAAATAGAATTACATTTCTGAACACCATAAATACTTAAATAAAGTTCAGTGTGAACATAGGGCGTCAACAAATTTTCTCCATCTGATTCTATCTCTTGCAATTGTTTTTTGTTTGATTCAAGGATACTCGAGCAAGTAAACATTCTTGTTTACGGCAACGAACCCAGGTGTTACGGGGCCTACCTTGGCGGCGTTGTCCTTGGGGGTTCCAGTCGAGGGCTTGTTCTTGCAATTTCTGTTTGTGGTCTTCGCAATATGTGGCCTATCCACGTCCACTTCCGTTTACGAATATCAATGTGTGCTGGCAAGGAGTTTGCTCTTTGGAGCAGAGCTTCATTTGAAATACGATCTGGCCAGTGGATGTTAAAGATCTGTCTTAGACATTTGTTGATGAAAGTTTGAATTTTTCTAGTGGTAGCTTGCGTTAAGCTCCATGTGGTGCAGCCGTAAAGTAATACTGACTTCACACTGCAGTTAAAAATGCGGATTTTGGTTTTTCCGAGAAATATTATTTCTTCGCCAAATTTTAGATAAGGAAAAGAAGGCTACTCGAGCTTTATTAATGCGATCGGTAACGTCAGCATTTGAACCACCATCCTTAGTTATCTTGCTACCAAGATAACAAAAAGCATCCATATCTTCAATACGTTGGTCATTTATTATTAATGGGGTAACGATATCTGTACCTATGCGCATAAGTTTTGTTTTACTTATGCTAATTTTTAAACCAACTTTTTGGGCGTTTTCAGACTTGTGAGTTTAGCTTCTATATCCGAGAAGCGATGGGCCATTAGACATATGTCATCGGCATAGTCTATGTCATATAGAAAATCAGACAATGTCCAACGAATACCGAAAGGAGCATCTCTGTTGGTTTGTTCCAATACGCAATCGAGCAGTAGCAAAAACAACGTTGGAGACAGGACACAGCCTTGACGCACACCTGTGCCTGGAACAAACGACCGACTCTCATTCCCATTGAAACGTACCCTACATTGAGCGTCCCTATATAGCTCACGTATCATGTTTACTATTTTATCAGGAATTCCCTTGTAGATTAATGCAGACCACATAGAATTTCGGGATATAGTGTCGAATGCACGTTCAAAATCGACGAAAAGTAAATAAAGAGGGGTGTTATACTCAGCGGACTGTTCAATTATAATGCGCAAGGTATTAATGTGGTCAGCACACGAACGACCTTGTCTAAAACCAGCCTGCTCACCACGCAATATCTGATCCACAATAGGGGAGATTCTATGAAGAATGAGGGTTGCCATTACTTTACCAATGGCGTTTAGAATGGTTATACCGCGCCAATTTTTGCATGGCGTTAAATCCCCTTTCTTGGGTAGTGTGACCACTATACCTTCCTTCCATTCATCTGGTATATAGTCCGATGCCCATGCTTCTTGAATGATAGGAGTGAGAAACTGCGCTAAAGACCTAGCTCCATATTTTAAAAGTTCAGCAGGAATGTTGTCCGTGCCAGGTGCTTTGTTGTTTTTCATCTTATTTAAAGCATCTTCAACTTCTGAGCATGACGGTGGCTCTGTAGATATGTCCCTTCTTGGGTTACGACGAGTTGTAAGAAAAAGATTCACGAAATAAGCACTAGTTGAAAAAAAAAAGTGAGATGGCGGACCCTTTATTTAGTTACAAGTTTTTAAATAATAAGACTTGCATTTATAATTATCAGTAATTAAAAAATAAGTAGTTGACAATAAGACATTATATTTGCAATTAAATAATTAGTCGCGCGTAAACTTTACTGCTTATAAAACGGACTTCAGCAAACAAAAATATTTTGTAATGACGCCAAATTATAATGTGTTAAGATATTTATTTTCATTATATGTATAACCACTTAGGTGGTATTGAAATAGGGTACATAAGAATAGAACATTTTATTTTTTATTTAATTGCAGTGGTACGAAAATCAACATAAAAATTATGAAATTACCCGATTAAAAAAGCTGTTTTTATTAACACATTAAACTATGCAAAAATTCTAAAATGTCTCTACTTCACGGATTTCATTTTTAAAATGTATTTAAAGTAAATAGCACGCATATAAAATGTAGGGCAAGGAGTTTGTTTTACAACGCAGGCAAAAAAATACATTCCGCACAGTACTCGCAAAGAATTTGCGACGGTCGACGGTTGATGCGCTGGCAGAACGTTGGTATAACAACAAATTTATTATCTTATGAAAGCTTATTTGAAGATCACTTCAGTAATTTTTATTTCACGCCATTATCGTATCCATTTCTGATGTTTTTGAGGTTTGAATTTGGTAAATTCTTAATTTTTATCTATAAGGTCATCAGATTGACCCTGAAACTAATCAAATTTACCACGAATATTTATTTATAGAAGTTTAGAACTCTTGAGTAGTAATTTAGTTTGGGTTTGAGAGTTTAAAACGTTGGGTCAAAAATTCAATTGTAATCCAAAAAATGTTTCTATTTTAAAAAACCTAATTCTGTTCAAAGTTTTAATTTTACCCTCGTATTACTAAGCCATTTCTATATTTTCAAAAACTGTAATTTCCTTATATTTTTAACTCTTTTTTATGCCATTTTGTTAATTTTTATTTTTCAAAATAGTACATAATAAAATTATAAATTACACTAAACTTCTCATGCATGCATATTAAACCTACCCACATCCTTATTAACGTACTTACATGCATACTCATTCATAAATATATTAACATTAATTTACCTTGTAAATGTTAATTAGTTTGTGAATATTAAAATAAACTTATAGTGTCTCATGCACACACATACTCATACACACACACAAACACACATACATATTAACATTTCATATCATTATCCTCAAAATCAACCGTTAGCAAGAGTATTTATAACTTGTGTCTCTCTAATAAAAACAACATCAACTGCAACAAAATGTCTACACTTGCTATACAATACAGCTAATTATTAACAGACAGGATAGAACATGTATAATCAAATTTAAATTTAATGAAAATATAATTCAATTTAAAACATTTAACAGACACATTCTATTCTAATGTATTAACTGTTACTTTACTCTAAACGCCACTGCTAACAAGGCAGGCTGATAAATTTGTTTTCTAAGATTCGTTTTCTGTTTTTGTTCCGATGAATATTAAGCCTTATTGGTTTAACATTACAACAGAAGTTTAGTCGTAGCGCAAAGAAGCAAATAGCCGCTAGGCGTTTTTCTACTTAAAACTTTGATAACAGCAGGTGGGTGTTACAAAAAAAAACAAGAAAAAACTGCACAATTTCCTTTCAAATACAAACACCTATAAAAAAAAGTATATAATATTTGTGTAGAACAAGGATTGTGATTTGATATTTCGTATCCTAACTAAAGACAAATAACAAATAAAACATATAGACAGTCAGTTAATAGGATTGTAATATAGACAACTTGAAAGCCAATGAAAAAGGGTTGTAGAAATTGTAAAATTAAAAAAGTGGAATTTTGTGATTAAAATTAAATTAAATCAAAGTCAGCCTTAAATAAAATGGAAAAAAATAAATAAATAACATGAGAAATTTAACAAAACGGGTGTACGAATTGAAAATGGAATTAGCTTACGATGCCGCCTCTACATATCACATCCAATGGGTTAACTCCGATCATAATGAAATGCATATATGTAATAGAGAAGAAATAACTAGGGGAGACATATTTTTTTCAGAACGGCTAAAAGAACATTCTTTATATTTATTGTCAGATACAGTCCCTTTATTAAATATTTGAAATTTTACATCGTTCTAAAATTAACTTTGCAAATTTCTAAACTTTAATTTTTTTTTAACCATAATATTTTCTTTTAAATTCAAATATTTAAAAATACAATTATACTTCGCACTGGATAATAGAATATTTTATTACTTACTGAACATAATATTCGCCGTTTATTATTTTTCCCTTTTGAAGGTAATCGATGTGTGTTATCCCGCGTGCATCCCAAAAACTGTTGCCATCACCTTATTGGCTGACAAACTCAACTTGGCCTTCTTCGGAGTCGGTTCACCCAGAGAAACCCCGTTATTGATCTGCACCGCAAAAAGGCGAGAACCGAGTGTGCCAAGGTACTTAGACGCGAAAAGGTTTTATACGAACAGCGTCTACGTGCCAAAGTTCTTTCTGCTCCTCGGGGCAGTAAGACCTTTTGGTCGTTTGTTAAAAGAGTAAGGGATAATGCTAGTTCTTCTATTCCAACTCTTTTAAAGGACGATCAATCATTCACTGACCCGGTTGATAAGGCCAACCTTTTCGCTGAACTTTTTACAAGAAATTCTTTCTTGCCGGAAAGCGATCAACCACTGCCCGTTCTCGAAAGGGTATCCTATACTATGCCATCGATTTTCTTTCGGGCCCGGGCAGTCAAAAGGGTTCTTGCGGATCTCAACGTAAATAAGTCACCGGGGCCGGATGGCATATCAGCACTGGTGCTGAAACAGTGCTCTTTAACGTTGGCACATACATTGGCAAAACTTTTCAGCTCTTCGTACCGTGCGGGAATTTTCCCCTCATGCTGGAAGGTGGCCAATGTCCAGCCTATCCCTAAAAAGGGTGCGGCTAACAACCCTGAAAATTACCGCCCAATCGCAATTTGCTGTGCGCTCTCCAAAGTGATGGAGACCAAGGTTAACCACCATCTAGTAAAATATTTAGAGACCAATTCACTTTTAAATGATCGACAGTATGGCTTCCGTAGTGGTCGATCTACGGGAGACCTGTTGGCGTTTCTATCGGAACGTTGGAGCCGGTCAATCCACCGCTTTGGTGAGAGTAAAGTGGTTTGCTCTAGATATTTCTAAGGCGTTCGATCGTGTGTGGCACGGGGCAATCGTGACTAAGCTAGTTGCTTTTGGCGTCGGTAATGTCTTCTCTCGATTTATAACGAGTTTTCTCAGAGACCGCACTATACGTGTTGTTTTAGATGGGGTCTCATCAATCGAGTTTCAGCTAAATTCAGGGGTACCGCAAGGTTCTGTTCTTTCTCCTACCCTTTTTCTTATTTTTATTAATGACCTTCTTGGTCAGACCATCAACCCTATCTACTCTTTTGCAGATGACAGCAACATTTGTCATTCATTTTCATTTGAACACAGGCCAAGCTCTTTGGAGATAGAGGTCATGCGGCAGAACATGAATGACACACTCAATCAAGACCTTTCTACAATCTCCGACTGGGGTCACGCTAATAATGTCGATTTTAATGCACGCAAGACCCAATGTTGTATGTTAAGCCACAGACGCACTATGCTTTGTCCCATAGACAAAAATCAAAAAAAAAATTTTGTCTCAAATTGTTTTTAAATACAGATTTTTTGAAAGATAATAAGGTATCTCAAATAAATGTTAACGAAAAAAATTTTTCTGACTGCTTTTGCCACCACGAGAGGGCGTTAAAAGCAGATAGTTTCTTGCAAAAATTACTTAACAGAAAAATGAGTTTTAGTTGTTTCACAAAAATAATTCTGAAAAATTCATTTTTTTAAAAAGTCGCTCGAAATTTGGTTCTCAAGTACTTTGATATATTAGCAGTTAAATTAAAATTTATAATTTAGTATTTATTTACAAAATAACTTTTTTTATTGCTCTGAAAAACACATTTTTTTTTGTTGAAAATCCAAAAATTACTTAAGTTTGATGGAGTATAAAAAAAAATTATATAAAATTAGATATTTTTTTTTGCTGTTTTTGTAAGTTTATACTCTTAGCTAACAGGGTATTCAAAAATTAGTGCCTATTTTTTACCACAACTTAAAAAATGCGTTTTTTTGAAATGCCTAATTTTATGATTTTTACTCAAATATCAGGCATTTAAGAGTGTTTAATATCATTGCGCAACACGATTTTATATTTTGAATGTTAAAAAATAAAAAAATTTAATTATATCATTAGTAGACCAAAACCACTGAAGTATTTTCAAAATTTAGCTCGAGTTCTTTTTTATGGCCCACTGAAGTTTTTAAATTTTTTTTAAAGGCGTTTTGAGTAAGTCAAAAAAAATGTATTAAATCTAATACAAGGCTAATAGATGATTTTAATAAAATTTGATGACGGTTCTTTTCATAGAACTAATTAACCCTCTATCTGCCATTTTTAGGGGTTATTTCAGCCCCTCCTCATAGAACACCACTAACACGTTTAACATAGAACACCACTAACACGGAGACCCAAAATTTGTTGCACAGTGTATGCAACTGTAGCTTTAAGTTATGTAAAATATCTCATTAATAATTAGTTAGATCCAATTAAACTATAAATTAGATTCTGTTTCATATTTAAATTACTATTTTAAAGTGTAAGTTGCGATTGACTTCGACTTTGAAGTTTTTTTTTGATTCATATTTTTGTTTTGCTTTATCATATTGTTTGCCGTTATTTATATTTTTCAAATTAGAGATGATAGCGTGACACATTTGTTTTTAAGTTACAATACACGCGTGTGATAGTAACTATATTCCAGCAGCGCTAATACGACCATATATTAAATTTTCGGAAATGCGAGAGAAATTTTTATTTTCTATTAAAGTTTCAATTGTATAAAAACCGTAAGTGTTACAAATTTAATTGCCTTTAACATAAGTGATCGTGAGTGCTAGTGGATGAAAATACTAACGGGTCCATCTCTATTTGTAATGTAAACAAGGTTTAAAAAATAAATTTATAAATTAATATAACTAATCTGTGGTGATGGCAAAAATTTTAAAAAAACCATTTCATTATCAAAAAGTAGGCAAAATAGCACGATATTTTTACAGCGGATATGGATACTACTCGTCGATTTTTTCGAAAAGTGGAAAAATAAAAATTTTGATGGAAGTGCGATATGATTTTTTCATAATTTTTTAATGACGTTTACATTGCTAGTTTTCCTCTTTAATTTTTTCATTTATGTTATCTTTCAAATATCCTTATAGTTTTATTTTTGCAAGAGCATTTTAACCGGTTTATCCTATTTTTCAATAAATGATGTTTTTGTATTTTCCACATTGATAATCCGATTCTACCCAAATTTGGCACAAATATATATCTTGCAAATATCAATTTACATACCAAAATTTATTACGATCAGACAATTTTTTTAGGAGTGGTAGCGTTTTTAAGAAAAAGGATATATAGCAGGACCTTGAGTCCTTAGTCCGGTTTAAATAAAAATTTACACACACGTTGCTAGTTGCATGTGTATCAGCATGACCACTCTTTGTAATTTTGTGGCCATTATTGAAGCTAAAATTATATTTTTCAATTTCAGGACACATGGGAGGTAGGCGTGTCCTAGGGCCGATTTTTCCAAAAATTCTTATTTTTCTTAACTAAGCTATTTTATGCTAGTGTACCAAATTTCAAATATATCTGACTACTCCTTCTATTTTTGTCCCTTCGTTATATGGGAACGAAGCATAGTGAGACGGGCTGTGGAATTGACATTGTCATCTGTAACTATGGATGGTATAGGTATTGAGGAATCGGATACTCTTGATGTTCTGGGCATGAGAATACAGTGTGATGTCCGTTGGAATAAGCACGTATTTCAAGTGTCGAAAGAGGCATTCAAGTGTCTCGGTTTTCTAAAACGGTGCTAGACTTACTTCACTCCATCCGATCTCCTTACTATTTATACCAGCTATATCCGGCCAAAAATGTAATACAACTCTCATATATGGGCAGGGGCTCCATTGTCTATTCTGAAGCTTCTGGACAGTGTTCAGGGGAGGGCGGTGAAGCTTATCAATGACAGTAGTGTATCCAACTCTATTGATTCATTGGAGCATCGTCGGAATGTGGGTTGTGTGACACTTTTCTATCGATATTACCATGGGAGATGCTCATCTGAGATAAGTGAACTTATTCCACGAGCCCGAGTTTTTATTCGTTATACTCGCTTATCTAGTAGAGTACATCCGTTTGTAGTAGATTGTCCTGTGTTTCGCACAACGCATTACAGAGAAAATTCGTTTTTTAGTCGAACGATTCGTATGTGGAACAAACTTCTCGCAGAAGTCTTCCCTGTTACTTACAATTTAGAAAATTTAAATCAAATATCCACAAACACTACTCCCTCTTTCCTCCTTCCCATACCTTATTTTCCTGATCAATACAATACACTGCATTAGTAGGGGGCATCCCCTGAGTATTGGTTAATTTATAAAAAAAAATAAAAAAAAAAATATAAAATGCCTATGGCATCAACAATCTCACGCACTTTTAGTCTTCGATCGGCCAATACCATACTGTGGATTTTTCCGACATTTTCGGGTGTATTGACCTCAATTAGCCGTCCAGAACGATCAGTGTCACTTGTATTTGTGCGACCACAACGGAAGTCAGTAAACCACTTTTTCACCATTGAAATCGATGGTGCAGAGTCCATATAGTATTTATCAAGCTTTTGCTTGGTTTGATTGACGGTTTTTTTTGTCGCAAAAAATAATGTTTAATGAGCACTACTTTTTTCTTTTTTTAAAAAAATCCACGAGGTTGCATGTTTTGAACAGCTGTTAAACTCAAAGTAAATGACGGCACTCGCTCAAAATTTGACAGTAGTCTATTAACAGGTGGTACTTGATGGGAGCTGAGTTGCATTTCATATAACTACGATGGAAGTTCGAAAAGTCACTGACTTATTGAACCGCCCTGGTATTTTGCACATTTTTGTTTTGTTTTATAATTCATTATTAATCAATTTTTGTTTTCTATAACGTAAAAAATTTCCTTTTGGTTAAATTTGTTCTTTTTCTTGATCACTTATAATTTATTAAAATAAAACATTGACTTAGTTATGTAATATTAAATTTTCGTCATTTCGCAGAACATTTAGGTAATTTTAGTTGGTATTGTTTTGAGCAATCTAGAGAAAGTGTATCCAAAGGCATGGACGGGCATAGAATAGTGAAGGGAAACTAAGATCATCAATCCTTTTCCAATTTAATTACTTCACCGTCCTTTCTTCTCTTTTAGTTTTTATTTAATTTTATTCTCGTTCTTTTTTTTTTGTCTTCTGGCGATCGTTTCTAGGTAAAGCTACCTTAGAATTTTATTGTTTTCGACTCTTAAAATATCTCCAAGGAGACAAGAACACCATCCCAATGTCGCTGAGCACGGCCGGTTTAGAAAGATAGCACAGTCTCTCGAGAGGAATAGTCCACAAATAAGTAAAGTCTTCACACGGCCCAATCTCATATTCAAGTTTTAAAATGTGAAGTCAAAAATTATCGCATTTTACGGTTATCATAGTATAATTTTAACGAAGTTAGTTAGTCTGCAAACTGCCTTAAGGTCCTGTGAGTTTCCTTTAATATTTTGCGAGTATTCCTTGAGTGTCTGAGAGTCTTTCGTGAATATCCATTAAGATCATGTGAGTTATTTCCAAGGTTGTGTGCATACCTAGTGCATATTCTGTGAAAATATCCTTTTAACGTCCTTGAACTTGATTTCATAAGAAAAGAGTGCTTTGGGTATCCTTCGAGAATTCTGAAACATTCTGTGAGTATCCTTTATAGTAGTTTCTACAAGGAAATGCATGGTTGGTAACCGATTCGATGCGGGTATTGGGGTAATTGACACTATTTTCTTTATTTCGGTAACAGTATTTTAGGGGTAACTATATTTCAGTTATTTCGATAACGCGTTTTTAAAGTTAACGGTAGTTTACTTATGTCGGTAACGGTATTTTAGCGGTAACGATGTTTTAGTTATTCCGGTAACGTTATTTTTGAGATAACGGATTTTTAGTTATTTCGGTAACGGAATTTTAAAGGTAACGTTATTAAAGCTATTAGAGGTAACTTCACTGCACACCGGTATTTTTAGCCCCTTATGCCCGGGTTCCAATGACTAAGTTTATGATCAAACTTTGGGAAAATATATCTATTTACAGCGATTTTTTCAAATCTTGTCAGATTATTTCGGCAACGGTATTTTAGCGATAACGGTACTTAAAGAATGTTGATATTTTGGTTATGGATAACAGTATTTCATTTATTTAGCTATCGATATTTTAGGGATAACGATAACCAGTTGAAAGGATATTTAATTGATAACTGTAATTTAGCGGTATTGCCAGCCATTCCTGGTTTATTGTTAAATGAAATAATCTTTTATTTTATATAATAAACTGGACCTTAAAAGTCCTTTTTTAGACAAATCTAAAAAACAATTAAGAATTCTTTGGGAGAATTCTGCGAATATTCGGGTCCTACTAGTGACCTTTTATAAGGTTCTGTTTGTGGCAACACTCACTGTTAATGTGTTGCTTTCTTTGAAAAGGGGATAGTGGAGAGATGAAAGGCGGTGAAAGATGAAGGGCTTCAAACATGGCAACACTGTAATTGCGCGAGATGATATGTCTTAAACAGTTGTTCATCGCCGCCGTATGAAGAGTTGGCGAATTTATTGAAGCTTTTTGTTTCATAGCCCTGATTCATTATTTTACTTCGGTGGGGTTAAATGCTATGGGAACACCGAAGGTGGGCGCAGCGATAATTATAAGTGAAGAAAACTCATACATATTATTTTCTAAACTGATGTTGTCGTCGCCGGGAATCGAACCCGGGACCATCTGTGTAACAGTTGAACGCGCTAACCATTACACCACAACGCCCACAAAAGTTATTCTTACTTCGCCGGTTTAGTTTTAAAATAACGGTGTTGCTTTATCACGCTGATACTAAATGCGGTATGAACGCAAATTTAAATATTTTTAGTCTGCTATTTTTTTAAATTCGGATTCGAAATATATGCCTAACACCGTTAAATTACTCTATGAACTTCTGTTTCAGTATTTCAACAACTTTACAACAGTGTTTTTCAGATATCAGATATTAAGCATATATATATATATATACATGATAAGATTATGTAGATATATTGCCATATATAATAATACATTCTCATATATGGCACAAAATTAGCAATTTAGTTTGAGATATGATTATATTCCAACATCATTAATATTTTTTATGCGTATATGACTTAATTATGTATTGTTATATATAACACCATACATAATAACATATGCGCAGATGTCTAAATAAGTTTTCTTTAACATTTTTTTTAAATTTTATTAAAAATAAGGGATTTAAGTAAATCTAATTTAATCCCAAAATATCTCATTGGACCCACTAAAACTTACTTATCATTTTGGATATAATAAGATCCAAGTAGATCAAAATTAATGCAATGAGATATTTTGGGATAAATCCGGATCTTAAATTATACTTTTTTGGATACCGAATTTGAAAAAGTTATTCTAACAAAAGCCTTACTTTTGTGACAAATATGTACAAAAAGGGAGTTATTTTACGGAAACTTTTGAAAAATAAATATGTTTAGCAGAAAATTAGTAAACATACTTGTGAAATATATTTGCATACCTTACTAAAAGCTGGACCTTGGGGTCATCCTGGAAAGCCATGTAAAATTTTTGACAAATAGCGATTTTTGCATAAAAAACGCTGTCATAAAACAACCTTTTTTACTAATATAACTCCTCTTAAATGGCTCTTTCGACTACGTGAACATTTAATTGATTCGAATAATTATTAACGATAGAATTCGAGAAAACCTACAAAATAAGAAAAACGATTAACAGCGAGTTTAATTTTAAGCTGTTAGAATCGAATATGTCCCATAAATAATAACAATGGTATTGTCCTTAGATTTCAACTGAAAGAAATCAGAAGAAATCAATACATGGATCCGGTTCTAGAACAGTTTCCAGGGAAAAAATGTAAGGTTTTACTGTCCCAGAACTACTTCTATAAGTGTCCCAGAACTAGTTCGAGAACCGGTTCTAAATCAACCTGTAATATTTTGGAGGTAAAGAACCTGTTGAAAATAGGACATACTACTTATAAAAAGAATCGGTTGAAGAACAGATATCTGTTATAATACAGTATAAGTTTTTTTGTAAACTGTTATTTGAATTTTACTATGTTCTGGGTAGTTTTACGTATACTATATTGATTTTTCCATGTGTAGGAAAAAAATTTAGTAGCAGAGTGAATTCACAGCAATTATTTCTTATTATACCTTTTTAAACTTAAAAAGTTATAAAACATAAATACATAATATTTAGCAAAATCATAACTTATAATAGTTATGTTATAATAAAATTTTTGGCTAACTGTTCAACACGGTGCGCCTGAGTTAATTTAAATCAAATATGAGTCTTACTCCACTCTGAACATGGATTCTGTTTCTAGATGGTCTAAAATCAATTTTCCAACGAAAAACGTTGGCGCTTTTTTTACGGGGCCAATCAAAATTGGCCTGTCTTTAGTTTAGGGGTACCTTACCGACTTTGATAAAAAAAAAAAAACAAAAATAGAAACGATTTAGATACTTGAGCAGAGTCTAGTATTTTTTTATCAGGCCACAAGGCTGATGAGTTAAATTTTCTCAAAAATTACGTATCTGTTTGGGACATGTCATTGGAAGGCTTATACATCTTCTTTCGAATGATATGTATACATTTTTGTTTTTCAGGATAGGAATCCAGTTGTTTCACTTAAAAATTATACAAAAAAAAAACAAAAACTGTGTAGTATGACAATTATATGGCATAATAGACAAGACATAAGACCAACAATAAAAATAAAAAGTTTTTTAGAGACAAAAATCTAGCTGGCTATTTTCTCGCGGCCAATCAAAATTTTCAGTATTTGACCTATCTTTAGTTTAGGGGCACCTCACTGATTTGATAAAAAAAATTAGGAACAATTCAGATGAGCTGAGTCGAGATTATTTAATTTAAAGTGAAATAAAGTGAAATAACACGCTCCCATCCCTGGAAATTTAAATGTATATATATCATACGAAAGAAGATTTTATGAGCTTTTTAAATGAGTTATAAGCCCTAACAGATAAGTAATTTTTAAGAAAATTAAAACTTAAAAAATTAAATTTGACAAAAACAATAAATTCTCATCTCAGCTCACGTATCTAAATCGTTCATAACTTTTTAACCAAAATCGGTGAAGTGCTTCTAAACTAAAGATAGGCCAAATTTTGAAAATTTTGATTAGCATCCAGAAAAATAGTGTGTAAACCATCTAAAAACAGAATCCATTTTCAGATTGGAGTAACACGTAATTTTTATTTAAATCGACTCAGGAGCACCGTGTCAAGTTTTATCTCTTAATACAAATAATTATATAAATGTCAAATTTCCAAACAATGGAAATTTATTTGATTTTTTTAACAAAAAAAAAACAAAGAAAGGCAAAAACAATCAGTAAAAACTACGATTACAGTATGTTAACACTCATAAAGAACCTTTTTTTTTTGAATCGTTAAAATAAAATAATATCATTGAAACCTTACAATTGTATAAACTCTTAGTATCTTATCCAATAATCCCCTTTGTAAATGTAAAACAATGATACCAAAAAGGATTGATTCAACAATATAAAAGTGCTTTAAAGGATTTAAACCAACAAACAAGTAAGACAACCACAAAAAACAACGTAAAATACAGTGAAAGTTAACAGGGAATCCAGGCACAGGATATTGAATTATAGAATCAGAGAAAAACTTATATACAAATTGAATTTTACATTTCTATTGTTCGTTTATCATAAACTATACATAAAGTAAAAACAGACACTATTAGACCAAAAACAATATTATGAACTCTACCACAAAAAAAAAAGGTTCAAATGTACCTTATCTCAATATTTTATTAGCAGAGATTTTAATTTTCAATGTGTTGAAATGTTTTATTTTATATTATGAAATTTAGAAATAGAACATGAAGTGTTCGCATACACAAAAAAAAAAAAAAAACTATACCATGTAATTTAAAATTCCAATTTTACTTACTGATTAGTTTACAAATTTTTTCTCTATTTAGCATAAATTCTCATAAGCATGGTGATAATAGTGCATGTGACAGGGACGCTATTAAATAGGGGGACAAATTCATACTTATATCTTTTATACCCCACATTCTCATATTTATCAGTTTGCAACTCATAGAATCTAAAATCAGAACCACATACACTATACATATGAAGGACTTATTGTAAAAACTTAATAAGCTACATTTTATTTAAAGTTTGTTTTTGCCTATTAAAGGTTAAAAAATTCCACCAATATGACTTCTGCA
This sequence comes from Delia radicum, assembly GCA_021234595.1. NCBI lineage: Eukaryota > Metazoa > Arthropoda > Insecta > Diptera > Anthomyiidae > Delia > Delia radicum. The sequence continues at coordinate 8,424,483 of CM037854.1, read as the reverse complement.
GGACTTTTATATGTCAGGTACTTGCATAAGTGGTTTAAGAAATACTTCTATTAAGTATTAATAAATGGATGCCGAGAAAACAGCGAAAATCCAGAAAGGCAAGTAAATGTGTCTTATCAAGTTTTATAATAAGCTCTTCAGGGAATCCCCCTACTAATACATTGCCGTGTGTTGATATCAGCAAAATAGGTTATGGGATGGAGGAAAGAGGGAGTATTGTTTGTGGACATTTGACTTAAATTTGTCTACATTGTAAGTTGCAGAGAAGGGCTCCGCAGGGAAATCATTCCACATACGGCTAGTGCGACTGAAAAACAGATTTTGTCTGTAATGCGTTGTGCGACTTTGCCGGACTGTTGACAAGAAACGGATGAAACCTACTTGACAAGCCGGTAGTACGAATAGAAACCCGGGCCCTCTGCACGAGTCGATTTATATCAGCAGAACACTTCCCATGGTATATAGTCACACAACCCACATTTCGACGATGCTTCACGAGTCAATAGAGTTTGAACTGTCGCTGGTAAGCATCAGCGCCCTCCATTGAGCACGGTTCAGAAAAAACAAAATAGACTTTGAAGCACCTGCTTATATATGGGAGTTGCATTCCATCGTCGCACAATTGGGTTCAAATGGTATCAAAGTGGCGATTAATTGAAATTTGAAATAAAAGTTTTTATAATAATTTTGGTATCGGGTTTTTCAATGGGTTTTCTACTAAGTTCTGACCCATGTTATATCTAGCATTAGCAAGAAATATGAGCAGGAAAAAAATCTAATTTATCAACTTCAGAATTATAGTTAGTTTCTGCCAGATAAGAAATATGAAAATTATGATAAAGATGATGGTAATGAAGATAAGATGCTGATGATAATGACGATTAAGATAATGATGAAGAAGATTATAACGATGATGATGAAGGAGATTATAATTTTGCGAAAAGCAAAAATTTGATTTTAAATTAAATTTATACTAATATAAATGCATATAATAAATTACAGTTACGTTTTGCTGAAATTAGCAAAATGAAATGCTGGCCTAATATTAGCAAAATAATCTGTAAAAATTACAGATTTTTCTGTACTTTTACAGACTTTTTTATTTGAGTGCATAGGTGATATTTGTATTTAAAGTAGGAACATCAAAAAGGATACACTTAGAAAAACAGGCCTGTAATTTCTACGGGAAATTTTGCTGTTATTACAGGAATTTCTTTATTTGGGCCTTGCGGGTATTTTTTGCTAAATTTAGGAAACATATGTCGGCTAAACCGTAGTACAATGAAGTACTTAGTAGAAAAAATTAGTAGCCTCAACTAACTTTTAGTAAAATTGTTATAAAATGATAATATCAGAAAAATTACTAAATTTTAATAAAATTAGTACAATGAAATTAATCATTAAAATGAGTAACGGCTACCAGTTTTTAGTAAAATTAATGTTAAACTGCTATTGGAAAAAATTAGTAAGAGCTATTATATTTTAGTAAACTGTTTGTATACTATCACTTTGCAACAATTATTTATTTAATAAACACAAATATTCTCTATTTAATTTTATTCTCGGATAAACTACACAATTTTAAAACACAATATAAATACACTTAGTACCGTTTTTATATATCACTTATTATTTTATGTTTCTTGATCATTCATCTCCGTTTGTAAAGGATGTAGTTTTTTCTTCATTGATGCCATGTAGATTGGTAAAAAAAAATATTTAAGGGCTGATAGAAAGAAAATATTTAGTAATACTCACATAAATAAACATATATTTTATTATAAAACTTACCTAATTATTTTACATATGTATTACATAAGAGTATTTTTTTGTTCGCTTCTATCTTTCGCCGGCTTCTATTTTACTACTGTGCCAACACGCATAAATAAACATATTTTTTTTTGTAGTTGTTGTGTAGAAAAACACATGAAACAAAATCCAACCACCATTATTTATAGAAATTAAAAAAACCAGTTTTAAACTGTTTTTTTTTTTGATGCTTAACAGTTTTGCAGTTTTCTTATGAAAACAAGATTTTAATGAATTCATGCAGGTTTCACAGTTTTTCATGTTAAATCAGTATATTTGTTCCATTTGCTATTTATCTTACTTGAATTAAAGGTCTCAATAAAAGACTAACAAAACAAGAAGTGTGATGATGACTAGCGTTATAAAGGCATATGTGAAAATATTTTGGATAAGAAAAACATGTGTAATTTGTAATCGGGGAGAACAACGTCAATCATTCCGCTGCATATTTTAAAACAAAATTTTGCAGATATAAAGGACTACACTTAGAATACTACGTATGTAAAAACCTTTGCAAAAGTAGTTAAAAGCAATGAAATTTAACTTGAAAAAAGAACGACTTTCATTCAACTTAAATTCAACTAATGACAATGTATTTGTTTTTGACTGTTGATAAAATGAATCACAAATGTTGTAAAAATAAACCACAAATGTAGTAAAAAATTAACTAACGTTTAGGGGTTTTTTTTTAAGAAAAACAATTCAAATGAATAGAAATTCATAGTACAGTTATTTGATGTGGTTTGTTTTTTTTCAAATAAACTACAAATATAGTTCAAACTGAAATTTTTTTTTAACAAATCACTACTTTTTCCATTTATAAATTAAGATACTGTATTACTACTCAAGAAACTACGAATATTTACAACAGAAGTTTTCTGAGTGTATGCTTAAAAGAGCTGTTTTTGCCTCATTTATGTTTAAAGTGAAAACGTAATAAATTTCAGCATATTTTCGATTTTATGTAATTGGAAAACCCTCCCAGGTAGAATTTGTTCGCCAAGCATGTGTTTTGACAGTACCCACGTGCAAGGTTCTTTGCCAATATTGTTTTTGTTTTCATATTACAACCAATTAGAAGCATTTTTTTATATTTCATTATATTTCATACATTTAAATATGATGTATTAGGCTAAGACAGAACTGAAATTGCTGATTTTAAAAGTGTTTTATTATACATTAGACTAACTCACGAAAAAAGTTTATTTGTTTACCCCTTAAAATGTACCTTGGCATGTTTTATGATAATTCCCAAAATGTTTCGTGTCTAACATTGAGATCCCGTAAGCTGGACACATTTTCAAAGAAGGTATATTTTCTTAGTTTTTAAAAGAATTTAGCACTTCAACCAATGACAAATATACAATGTTAGTAGCATATGAAAGGTTTTTGTAAAGCGCATCTAACGGTATATAAACACATGGTCGCAAGACATATTCATATTTTCAGGGGATATTCCTGTAAAAAATTGTTTATTTTTTTGGTTTTTTATAAGTAGGCTTTGTCACTTAAGTGTCAAATTGATAGCAAAATTTGGTCTTTGGGCAAGTTCATTATCTATGTATGCAAGCTATATTTTGGAATTTTGCAAACATTGTATAACTTTGTCTTTAGTAGAAAATTCTTTAAAAAACTAAAAAAAAATTACCTTTTCTAAAAACGGTCCATCTCACGAATCTTAATGCTAGACCCGAAATATTTTGGGAATCATCATAAAACATACTAAGTTCATTTTGAGGAGTGGACAAAAAATACCTTTTCGGTCTATTATACATAAATCTCAAATGAGCTTAATTAAGCTATTTTAAAAACGAAACCAATTTTTTAGAATTACCAACGTTATGCCAACGGCGGTAAGTGCCACGGTTGGCCATGTTATCAATCAAGAGTAATGTCTATATTGTTAATGCCAACACCCTGTCCATACATAACCGACCGTCGCCGACGCTTTACCAACACTGCGCCTTATTGCATTTTTTCTGCCTGGACATGTTTTGATCGATCATGTTTTTATAATAATAAAATTTTTAACTCAGAAATAAGTCTTGTATTTTTTTATCAAAATATTAATATAGTAAGTGTAGTCTTTTACATATTGAAATATTTCAAAAAGAGTTTGAAAAAAACATCAGAATTGATTTTTGCAAAAATAAATATTTGGCAACGCTTTTAAAAAATTAAAATCTATAAAATATTTGGCGCAATACGGTGGATTTTTCGAAATTTTAAAAACTAAAAACGCCAATCTTTAAGTAGCTCCCTAGAGTTTTCTAAATGCAAAATTCAATTGAAATCGTAAGACCGAAGATAAAAAAAATGCCCTTTTCTGTCGGTCCTTCGGTGGAGCTACGGATATATATTTTTAAATTATTAAAATTAAATTTATATAAAAAATAAAAAAAATTGGCTTATTGAAGCTCTTTTTTTAAGCGCAATAATAACTCATTCGCAGCAGAAAATGAGAAGGAGTAAAAACGTTTACAGCTAGCGAAGGATGCATCTTAAAATGCAGAAATAAAATAAACAGATCAACTTAACTAATTTTTTTAGTGATTTATGATAACAAGAAGCAATAATTAAAATCGCGGAATTCATGACATTTAGGTGTTCGTAACATGTGCATTAGGCCGGGTCGATTTGTATAGAGGCAAAAAAATCGCTCAACGATCAAGAAAAATCGTATTCTAGGGATCAAAATAAGAAACTTTGCCGAAGGAACCATACCTCTAAAACGAATTCTGATGTCCCGACTTTTGACCCGTAGTGTTAAATTTTGAGAAAAATTCCACTTTGGACCCATTTAGAGTGCCCAAATCGAATCCAACCCCATCGAATATAATTTATACATGCAATCTGCTAGAGCGTCTTCCGGAGAAGAAATAGAGACCCTAATCTTGGAAAGACTCCTCCTACTTTCTGAAATATCTCTATCCCGAGATTTGTACATTTTGCTATAAAACACGGCTAAAAGGCCCTCTTTCAACTTAAATTTCACCCCTTAACGGTCACCAGAATGATGATTTATGCATTAATCTGCTAGCGCGTCTCCCGAGAAGAAGTAGCTCCAATAATCTTGGAGAGATTCCACCTACTTTCTGAATATCAAAGTTGGCATTTTCAAAATTTGACCCTTTGGGTCAAAAGTCGGGACATCAGAGTTCGTTTAGAGGTATGGTTCCTTCGGCAAAGTTTCTTATTTTGATCCCTAAAATACGATTTTTCCGTGAACGTTGAGCGATTTTTAAATCGACCCGCCCTAAAGTGCATGCATTTAAATAATTTTAATACTTTATAATATGCTCTTCGGAGATGGCAACAGAAGCTGCCTAAGTAAAACGAGGAGTTAATGAACATTAGAAGAAACCATTGCTGCCAGGAGAGGACATCTCGTAGAAAAATCATGACATATTATCACTGCTATTCGATGCGTCTCAGGCTTAAATCTCCCTTACGAAACTGCTTCCACGGAAAAAGAATTTTTTGGAGGGATGCTTAAAGATCAGATAACACATTAACAACAGGTCATACCAAAAATATTTAAAAAACATTTAGAATACATTTTTGAAATTCCTCATATAAACTACTTAAATGCAAACCCCGGTCCTGTAAAAATTAGAACGGAAATTTAAAGGGGGTGTCAATCTTTTGAAATATTCTAATTTGTTCTATAGTTACAGCGTCCCACTAACATTATGGACTATGGTCTATAAAACAATCTTTTGGGACATGTAAAAATTTTGACCTACATATTTTTTTTTTAATTTTTGAAATATGGAGTCATTATTTAAACTGCAAAATTTTAATTTGAAAATTAATAAACGGGTCCCTCTCACAAAGTTCTTTCTTTCATATCCGGTGTTCCCATAGCACTTAACCCCACCGAAGTAAAATTTTTTTTTTATTTTTTTATTTTATTAATTAATAATCATATGATTACAATTATATACTATTACCCTAACCGAGCACTAGCTACTATGGCCTTCGGCGCGTTGTAGCGAAAACAGACCAGTGCCTCTGGTGGGAATCGAACCCACGACCCCCGCACTGATCAGCCAGCACGCCACCAACTAGCCTACCGGGGCGCACACGAAATAAAATAATGAATCAGGGCTATGAAACAAAAAGCTTCAATAAATTCGCCAACTCTACATCAGGTGGCGAGCAACAACTGTTCTAAGACTTATCTACTAGCGCAATTACAGTGTTGCCATGTTTGAAGCCCTTCATCTTTCACCACCTTTCATCTCTCCACTATCCCCTTTCCAAAGAAAGCAACACATAATTTAAGAGGAAGAATATCCAGAGTGTTGCTTCTCTTTAAAAAAAAAAAAAAAATAACGGGTCCCTCTCACAAAGTCTTTCTTTCATATCCGTCCTCTGTTTTTTATATGTGCTGGAAAACTATTTTGTACCCCTAAA